>PEDP01000080.1:0-44919 GCA_002918395.1 Erysiphe pulchra
CCGGATATACTACTAATGGACTGCACTAACAAAACGACCAAATTTGGGATGCCACTTCTCCATATCGTTGGCCAAAATGGCTAGATAAAAACTTTAAAATAGCGTTTTGTTTCTTAAGTAAAGAAGACGAAAGAAGCTATACCTTTGCAGTCAGACAGATTAAGAAAGTATATACGACTCATAACTTGAAGCCAGGCTCCAAATTTGACCTTCAGGATCTTGGAGTTGCAAATTATTTCCTCGGAGTTCGGATTATTAAAGACCGTTCTGCTAAGCGAATTTATTTGTGTTAGGATGCCTATATTAGGCAGATTTTGGATCGTTTTAGTCTAAACGATGGTCATACTGTAAATTGTCTGTCAGCAGCGGGAAGTGAAATTCATTTTATGAAGTATGAGGGAACTGCAATGCAGTCCCAAATCTCAGAATATCAGTCAAAAATTGGCTCTCTACTCTACCTCGCCATTCATACACGTCCGGAAATTGCCTATCAATGTTCCAAATTATCCAGATTCCTGAAAAATCCATCGTCACAACATATCAAAGCCGCCAATCGTGTTTAACAATACCCTGCAGGCTCAGTTAAACTTTGTATCGTCTATAATAGTCTATTGGAAAGTCATCAGAAAAAACTTCACTGCTTTTGTGACTCTGACTGGGGAGGCTGTCGAGAAACTAGAGTCAGTACCGGAGGTGCCGCCTTTTTCTTGGCAGTTTTTGTAATCTCAGCGTCAACAAAACGCCAGACAAATGTTTCGCTCTCCTTCACCGAAGCTGAATATTATGCCCTTGGTGCATGTATCAAAGAGTTGATATGAGTACAGCAAGTAATGAGAGAAATGCACTATAAGGGAAACGATGTTATCAAAACTAGATTGTATTCTGATAGCTAAAGCTCTCTATTATTCGCCGAAATTCCAGAGTTCCATTAGCGACCTTAGCATATAGACGTTAAACATCATTTTTTAAGAAATGTAATATCAAGTGGGTCTGTCGATACAAAATATATATCAACAAAGGAAATGGTAGCAGATGGACTCACCAAGTCCTTGTCTGCCCTGTGTCACAAAAGGTTTGCCGAAGTGCTGAACATGACTGAGTATGAAGGAACGTAATGTCAAAATGTTACACGATCACTCACGAAATTTCAATTATCTAAGACTTAAAAATTTTTCTTTTAACTAACCTATAATTGTCAAACCAGTTTTATCGCTGAAAGAGTATGTTGATGATCAGCACTAAACCTGATAAGTCATTCATGTATTACAGGCACTGTGTTAGCGCATAGAAATGTAATAGATGTATATATAACAACTCTCCTTCTATTTTTAACACCATCTATTACTGACTTAAACTCAACGGATGATATTGAATTATAAAGTCGTGGGCAAACGTTCTAGTGGAGGGAAAGCTGAAATTGCACCCGGGTGGACTCCAGATTTTAAGACTGTGCGCTTGGAATATCGTAATGCAATCACTGAGTCTGAGCGTAATGATTGTGCCAAAAAATATAGAACTAAAATTGCTTCAAAAAAGAAAGTTTTTTGGAAAAACAGAGTGGAAGCAATTTCATCTCCATCTGACAATCAAGCCAGGCTTTAACAGAATCCCACCGCTCTATTTTGCAATAGAAAACTCATATCTAAGCCTTAGAGCAGGCTAATGCATTACGAGACAATCGTCTCGGAAGATATGAGGCTTCGAAAGACCTTCCTACAATTTCAATTACTAAAGCCACGCGCATTCACAGACCGAGGAATTACTGAAGCCAGAGGCAAGCAGCTGTACTTTTAATAGTGGCAACAATTTCCCTAGAACTGTATTTCGGGACAGCATTGGAAATCATGTCACACATTTTTTTTCGCGCATGCTTGCGTCTTGGATACCATCCGTCCTGTTCAAGCTGGCGGAAGTTGCTTTCATACCTAAGACTAGGTGGGAATCATTAAATGTAAAAGGATAGAGGCTCATAGCTCTACTTTCTTGTCTTGGGAAAGGGCTAGAAAGATTTATTGCCAAATGGATGTTCTTTTTAGCCATTATATCGAACGTTGTGGGAACATAAAAGTTTGGAGCACAATCAAAGCGTTCAGCTGTTGACCTTATCTCGTGCACAGTGCACGATATTGAAGAAGCTCCAACTCAAAAATGGGCTGCAATATTTGTCACGTTGGATGCTCAGGGAGCTTTTGTTGCAGGTTCAATTGATGATGGTTAACAACAGAGAAAGACTAAAATGAAATTAATTAATTAATCTAAATCTAAATCTAAGGAAAGAATCTACTGATGCTACTTTTCTGTGTATAATTACAAAACTATTATATAGTAATCTACATCTTAATTACAACAGGGTTAGTAAAGTCTTTTCGAAAAACACCTAATCTCCGTCTACTGATCGAAGATTCATTTGTTCTGGCACATCCAGTATCTAATCATGGGTGAAACCCGTAACAGCTTTTTGACGCTGTCCTTCACAATCGTCTTCTTGAAAGGATGCAAGCACAAGGACGGATAGACTCACTTCTGTCATAAACAGCATCGTTTGATCAAAATCGATATGTTCAGGTCCGATGCACAGGAGGAGTTATAAACCCAAAGAAGCTGGTGTGCAGATTTTCTTAGGGCTCACCAATTTTACCCCTTTTTTTCCTCCCCTACTTTGCCGAGCCTATACGTAGCAGGACATTTAAGGCTGTTTTCAGCTACGGAGATGAAATTGGAATTCTCAGAATAGAGCGCAAAGTCATAGGTTCCGTAGAAACTTCACTGCAGTAAATAAGATAATTTACTAGAATGATCATGGATAAAAGCTGTTTCTTTCGACTCTATCAAGTCCGAAGTCGTAAAATTTCCTGAGAATTTTTGGGAAGCATCAGTCGGAATACAAGTAAATGGTGTACATATTAAACCTTCAGAAAAAGGGGTTCATCTCGACTTACAGCTATCCTTTGAGAATTACGAGGCATTATGGTGTGAAAAAACTCTCAAGACCGCTTACCATATGTGAAGGTTTAACACAGTAAAAAGAGGAGCAGCTCCTGGCCCTCTAGTAACGGCAGTCAAAAAATGCGTCATTCCAATAGCAACTTACGGTAGGAATATGTAGAGTCCAACTCCCAAAAGAAATTTTAGGCCTCCAATGGCATATTTGTGTAGTTTCGTCGATAAGACTATAAGTGTAGCATACACCAAATACAGTCCTTCATAGAAAAAGTGGAATACCGGTAGCACGGATCTTTTTTGCAAATCGTCTAAGACTTATAGCGAGACCAGACCACACAATCGCCACCCATTTCGTAATATAGCGAGTGTGTGCCCTACTGTAGGTACACTCAGATACAAAAATGCACGGTTATCTAATCGACCAGAAATACAGATTCCATGTGTTCAGAGAGCGTTTAGACAATTACCACAATTATTAAAAAGTGCTGAACGATGAAGAATCTCTGTAAATAAAACTTCCTCGCAAATGACAAGAGAAGACGGAGCGAAAGCTCACTATAAATGAGCCGAATCTATCTCCCCATTAGACATAAGACATATGTGCCTTTTCAGATGGCTCATCGGAAAGTTATAGCCGCTCCGCCTGAGGATATGCTCTTCAACGAGGTGAACAACCTTTGAGAAAAATAAAGGAATTTGCATAGGGGTGAAGTGTACGACGTGGAACTGCTTGAAATAACGGCTGCACTCCATTTAGCACTCTCAGTTGGAAGAAATGATGGAAAGAGATATCTTACTTAAAAATCTAGAAGTAGTTGGAGCACTTCAGACTAGTAAGACTTTCTCCAGTCTCCGACTGACAAGAATCTACCACGAGGTAGCTCAAAGAAAGAATGTGGAAGTTAGATGGATACCTGAGCACTGAAAGATTAAAGGGAATCTACATTTACTTCCTCCCCATCCTACGCAGCTAACCACCATTTCTCTTGCGTACCTTTGCCGTCTTATGTAGCAGCATCAATAAGCATTAGTCAATGAATCCTGGTCCTCAGCATGTCAAAATAGAAACAAAAGTTTGGATCTACAAATGCTTCGTCGTAAGCCACCAAAACTTGCTCTACAGTAGCATCTACTCCATAGACTCAGAACAGGTCATGGAAATTTCCTCAGTTTACCATCGACGCTCTAACCATAAAGATGCGAGCTTAGTCTGCATTTGTCGATTGGAAACTCCTCTAGCTTAGTTTATCAAATGTCGAAAACATGCAACGCAGATGCGAAAGCTAAAAAAAGGTTCAACAATGGATTTTTTCTTCTTATCAAATAACTCCTCAGGCCAAAGTGTATTCAGAATTTTTAAAAGTTTACGCAGGAAACGGGCTACTTCGGCCACCCACCCGGAATTTTACTCTCTGCTGGACAGGAGGGGAAATAATTTTAAAATAAAATTACCAAAATTCTGAAAAGTGGTCGAGGCATAGTTTGAAAAATGCTGTGTCGAAAGTTTTAAAAATATTCAAAACTGTATACATATATTTACCATAGTAAATACCCTTGATAGAAATGGTTGAAACAAGATGTGTACTTTTCTCTGACTGGAACCCTAGTCAGCTTCACCGGTCCTAGATTTATAGAATTAAAGCTTAGGCCTAGAATGTTTTTTTTAAAAAAAAAATAAAAATAAAAATTGTAATCAGCAATTGATGGGAATTTCTAAACATCGTTTTAACTATACGAGTCAGCTCTTCTATGGATAGTCAGTCAGGATTAATTGGAACATATATTCTATAAAGAGTCTATCCTACCATCAAGGTATACATACAAAAAACTCATACTCTGAAGCCCTAGAAAATATCTTTGAAGATTGAAGTGAAGTCACGCATAGCTAGCTTTAAGGACCTACTAAATGCTTTTTCCCCCCTTCCAATGTCGTTTTCTCGTATTACGGCTGATGATTCTCCCCCTTTTCCCCCTTTCAAAACTCACTATAGTAATTATGGGTCAACTAGGCGTAACGTTTTTAATATTAGTTATTACAAGCCTATGATGATTTTTCATACTTTTTTTTTATTACCGGTTGGTTCGTTCACCTATGGATAACTTGAGTAAATGTTTTCCTCAGCTTGTGCACGCAAAAATAAAAAAAAAATAAAATTGAAGCTGTGAAAGCAATTAATCATAGTATCACCAATAGTGGTTATTTCGGAATGGATTCTGCTGCTCTAAGTAGTTATAGATTAGCCCTATGTATTACAAGTGACTTAATTACTTTAACCCTGCTGAATATGTAACTGATCGGCAAAAATTTGAGACTATTACCAAATCAACTATTACTACTCCTAGATTAGCGATAGCAAACTTTATCTTCTTAACAAGACGTGTTATGAACATATCTAGCTGAAGAGATCCATATAATACTGCTGCTACCTTTTTAACCCCTCCCGCTGCTCGCTACGTCCCTAGTCTCTTGGGCTTTCTAAAGATCTGCCTTATTCTGCAGAGATACGAGTTGACATACCTGATTTGCAGTAACTTGTTGTTCACTTCGAGCTTCTGGCTATACTTTCGTTCTACGTTTCTAGCTATTTTGGGGGATCATCAGACCACCTCTTCATTCTCCTTTTTAAATAAGAATAGCTCGAAAGATCTGCAAATTCTAGGAAACAAAAAAGGTATCCGATCCATCTTCAAAGCGTAAAAATTCCAAGGCTTATTTCTTTCGTGTTCTCTTAGTATTTGGGATACTATATAGATAAATTTGCGCTACATAGTATTGAGACATCTAGGAAAATAACCTCGTGCTGCTAAGGGTCCTTCTCATGGCTATCAATTTTTGCCTTGTTTATTGTAGCATGAAAAGAGGTTCGTAGTCTTGTTATTGAAGTTGGCGAGAGTTTCCAGCCTAGTAGGCCTTTAATAGATAGCTTCTGAGCTGGGAAGATATTGAAAAATATCTGAGAATTAAATCTCTAATGTCTAGCTATCCTTAAAGCTCAAGTAACACTAAAAGCTGCCTAAGTCTTCTGTTAAGGCGGACAGAATTTGTCCTTAATCGTAGAGGATTGATCTTCAGTTCGTAAAATTAGATCGTTCAACTCTTGAACATGGTAAATAGTTATTGGTACAAAGACACCAACATCAAGAGGCCATAGACGGTGACCAGGGTAAAATAGGTAAAATAGGTAGAAGCCCGAGAAGATCCGGTGATCAAAAGCCCAATTTATGGATGCGAGGGTAAGTTGTATATCACAACTGACCAAGGATAGATAACTCCATGACCTTTTTGATGCTGTTTACAAAACAATGAAGACATTAAGACAGTTCACTCCAAGGATATTGTATAGTCCAGTTATTGTCAATCTTAAAGCGAGCTGACTCAATAGCGTTGAAATATCGACTCTCTGATAAGTCGTTGTGATGCGTGACAAAACGAGAGCACCGACTCTTACCAAGACGTTTTGGACACCAATGCTGGATGATATTCGCATGATTTGATGACGTAATTGTTAGGCATCGGCCATATAATTGCCTCAAATAAGTAACACGCTTCTCGTCATGTTTTGATGATAGTAGTTGCTTGGTTTCCTGACTACGAGGTCTTGCAGAAATCTTGCAGTGAAAGCGGCGGCTAGATATCTAGCTAAAACAGTTGTGCTATTTTCCAAAGCTATAAAATGTTTAAAATTTTTACAACTCACTCAGAATTCGAGACCCTTGTAAAATTTCGGATTGAATTCATGCGGATGGCCCATGATTTTCCTATCCAGGTTAGAGGGAGAGGAGCATTTAGCATTTCCCTAGCTTTAATATATAAATGTAGGGAGCAAGGATATTTCAGATTTATATGTGATTCATCATTATGATCTAAAGGCCTAAGCATATCCTAATGCACTTAGTTTACTTCTTTTCTTTACACACCTCTACTGAACTTTTTGGGTACTTACTAGAATATACTACAAGAGAATTACACCTCTACAGTTTCATTGATCTAATTCATGTTGTATTTTTCTGCAATATTCTATTATCTTCGACACCAAATTTTTACCCTGGTAGTTAGTTCATCTCAAAGACAAGGATTAAAATCGCACTAAATAGAGTGATGCAGATTTTTATATGGGGCCTTTTTTGCGCTAAATTACCATTCTGATGCATTGCAGATTCATTCAGCTATTAAAGGCATTAGAGATCTGAATTTGATTAAGAGGCTACAGCAACTTACAATATAGCCTCGGTAGAAATTGGATTTATCAAGGAGCTCAACTCATCTTTCTTTATTTTGGCAGATAAATTTGCGTATATTTAGCTGTGTTAACTTGGTGAAGTTGTAGGGTATGAAGGATGAATCTGATTTCATGCTGTAGGAGAGCCAAGGGCCACCGATCGCATTTCTCACAGACTTTCTAGTTTGACGTTTTATCCCTGGATGTATGCATATTTTAGCGCAGTTGCCTGTTTTTTGGCTCGGGAGAGGATATTATATTATTTGATGATCCTTGTTTCGACAAGTCCCGCTTAGCTAAGACACAAGGCTCAGTGCCCAGACCGTTGGTCGAGTGTAAGGATTAGAATGGGTCTTAACTAGGTTTAGTTAGAGGTAATTGAATATAGCAGGGGTTTTTCGCGCTACTTCAATCGTCCTTAATACTTCAAAAAAACAGTGAGATCCCTGTTATAGTCAATTATCTCAATCTAAGCCTAGTTAAGTCCCACTAATACCCCGACTCTGAGTTAACGGTTTATTAAGGACAATGATAGATTGCTTCACCGTGTTTTTGATGAGATAAGGACAACTGTAGTAGGATAAGACAACGAGTAATGGATTTGGCTCAGGATTTAGTTTCCACGCTGATTTCTTAATTCGGAGAACTTAAATCTCCTCCGTTGGCTAGGGCAGGAGGAGAAAACTACATCACAAGGCTGGCTACTGAAGTTCTACATCTTTCTCTCTGATTGGCTTGTCTCGAGAGTTAGCTAACCCGATGATGAAATTTTGACATCGTAACAGAAAAACTACTGATTATGTCGGAATCAAAACAATTCAATTCTAAGAGATACGCTGCAAAAGTTTGATTCTCAGCAATATTATCTGCTACTCCGTGTGAAAATATGTCATCAATTTGTGGTATTCATTTTTAAGTTACAAGTTTTTGAGGACTGTGGATGTACAAAATTAAAGTGTATTGTGGCTTTTTACACTTTATGTAAAAGAAAAATATTTACTTGGTACCTAAGCAAACATATGCTCATATTATAATTCCCTAAGTAGGGATGCTTCAGTTTATGAAGATTTAAAGGGAGTGAGATATCTTTCATGTGAAGTTACTGCTGACTCCAAAACCTCAATTTAGAAACAATTTCTTCCATTGACCTGGGCTTGTGTGAGCCCTTTCCTGACAAAGATGATGCCGAACTAGACAGAAATCCATGATTTCGTTGAGTAGGATCGTGTAATATTTTTTATCGGCTTAATTCGTCCAGACGGTCAGTGTCGATTTAACCTGAACCATTTTTTTGTTGGTTGATAATCAATTTTTACATCTGGAAATTTGTTAAAATAAAGAAAGAATTATCAAATGGGAGCTGTACTTTTGTGTTTCATGCCAGTATACTATTCTTTCGTCGACGGATTCTCAAATTTAGGACGGCCAGCTTCTATATCTCTGTTCCTCGTTCTATACCGTGCTAGACTTCTAACAAATGAGCAGTAAGCCAAGGCGATGGCAACAGCAACAAAGAATATGATGAATAATATTATAAAAATTCTACGTATTTTATCCTCCCTGCGAACGTTAGTCACACTTATTATATCCAACGTTAAGATAAAAAAGCCTAACATTATTGGTTAAGTCCAAGATTGGTATAGATCAGAGACAAGTGAGATTTGATGTTTTTGAAAGTTGATTTAGTCTGTAGCTTGGTATGGGAGTGAATGTGGTGAGAATAAATAAGATGAATTGCAAAGGCAATCGATCACCATTGATAAATAGCGCTTGTTGCAGCTCGTCAAAGCTGATTCAATCTCAAGATGCATTCTATATTGCGTGGATTGAAGAGAGCTTATAGCACTGGATCAAGGGCTTATAAGGAGTATTATAGCAGGATACGATATACGGAGCTATCCCATCCCTGAGCCAGCAAGCAAAACTTGAGTATATTCAGTCAAGCATAGTTGGTTCAATTAATCAGAGTTTATACACATCGATACCGCTATGTGTTCGGGCCGTAGTGCTGCATGGGTAGATTGTGAACAGTGGGGCAAAGCTTTGCTTCAGGTATAGAATCCCTGCTAGTCTTAGTGCTAGTTGAAGCTTAATATTCTGGCCTGAAATATCGGGCAATAAACCCTGAACACGACTTCCATCCCATACAATCAATCACATTAAGATCTTCGCAATCATTAACGCAAGCACATCGCCTAGTTGACTAAATAAGGGACATCGCTTAAACTCTTTTTAGTGAGCTAGCAGCTTAGGAATCTATCTTCATACATGATTCACCATCAGTCGCCGCCTGTGGCTAAACGTTTGAATGGAGAAATGTGTACTCAGGAAGACAAGATATTAAGAAAATTATAAAACGTCAAATACTAATTTTTTTTTATTTAGATCAAAACACTTCACGAAGCTGGTCTGAATCAATCAAAAATGGTACCACGCCTGGAAATATTTCGCCAAGTAGTGTTTTCACTCCGTCCCGAATCTGTGACAACCAGACTAGTACGAATTCGGGAGCTTAAATGCTTAACTTACGTATATTTCATTGAAAAAATTATGAACTCGAAGAAGTTACCTCTTAATAATAATAAGATAAGCTATTAGACGTGAATGAAAGGAAAGGGTTATCTAGTTCGAAATGAAAAATCGAGGATGTAAGCGTCATCCAGTTGCGATTGTGTAAGTGCTGAAAGTTTCATAAAATTCATCAAAAATATGCATGACAGGTGTCTAGCTGTTTTAAAAGGCGATAGCAGGCAAACAGAAAACTATTTATTGGTTTTTAATAGAATATGAAAATCATTTGTTGTTGGATAGTTTCAGAATAAAGAGATTCTATGACGAAAACCAGGCTGATTATGATGTAGTCAATTTATAAAACTTAAAGGATGTAAGGCCGAAAACTGTCTTAAATATATAGGTCTTACTATTCTCCCAGTTACGTGAATGAGGTTTCATTTATCGCGTAACCATTCAATTTGTTACGCGTTACTATCACACCTAAGCCCCACTAACGTGTTTCACCACTCACTTGGTCACCCGTCCAAAGGAATCCAAGCCCTTCGTACAACAATGAGCAATGTCAAAACCAACAGCTGGATCTTCCACTTAAAAAGCTAGATCACTTCTTGTGAAGCAAATCTATAAAGCGGATAAAAGTTTTACTCAATGTCGGATATCCGTGTCAAATGATATTCCTCGGTCTACATTTCAGTATCGACTTGAAGGCAGTAAACCACGGAGCGAATCTAACCATCAAAAGAGAAATTTACTACCATATGAAGAGTAGTTTCTTGCTGAGTGGTTCCTTGATCTTGATCGGCCCCAAATTATCGATGCGCGATGAATGGCGAAAGTTTTGATCGAAAAAACCACTACCGGTCGGAAAGAATTGGGTTTTCCAATTAATGAATAATCACCCTGAGCTACGATCGTAAATTCCATTCACAGCGTACAAAATGCGAAGATCTGGTAACAATCAACGTGATTCTCGGAAGTTACTTACAATTTCGATGAGACTGGGTTTATGATCTGAGTTATCGTAACTTCAAAGGCAGTTACAAGCATTGATATAGTTTGATAAGCCATGGCCGTACAGCCAGGAATCGCGAATAGATTATGGCGATTGAGGGAATCAACTCGGTGATTGCGCCTTTTATTATCCTTACCAAAAAAGTACACCAGATAGACTGGTATCGAAAGACGATATATTTCACGTGGGGGTCTTTTACAGGCTCAACAGGGTCAGTAAAAGGCTGAGGAAAATGAAATTAGTTTATATTTTATCATGTTGGCTCTAGCAGCGTACATTGTAAATGACACGTATAGAAGACATCTAGAATACATGGTCCTCCAAACTACAGCAATGCCCACCCGGTGCCTTATTTCTCCCAAAAAAACCATCCAGATGCTAGTTACATTAGGTCGAATGGGTGGGAACGTATTCACTATGACCCAAAAGGCCACAGACCAAGGGAAAACCTAACGAGAAAACCCAGTGGGAAAAAATCGTCAGGAGAAAACCTCAGCCATTCCTCCCGTGCTCTTTTTCGACGAGCAGCCGTAGTCCCCCTCCAATAAGCCATACAGGAATTCAACCTGTCACTCCTAGAAAGTCCAACCAGCACCTGACCACTTGCGCCACCAGCTTATTTTCATTAGGGTTAGTGTATTTGGAAGTGCAGAGCCCTTCACTCTGACTTCCTGGGACAGTCGTGGAGATGCTTCGTAGAGAGGGTGATAGGGGTTGGTGATATAGAGACGAAGCCGACTGGGTCCCGCGAGAATGAATGGGGATCCTGAAGGTTAGGATGATTGCCTCTCTGCTTGGCTCCTTTCTAACGAGAGAACGAGAGAAAGGGTTCCCAGGCGCCACCACGTGGAAATGCGGAGTAGGACTTGACGCCCATCTGGTAGGTTTCCCGTTAGAATATTTGCTTCTTCATAGATAAACATTAATGTATTTTGTAGCATTACTTTCGTGCTTTACCATCGTGTATTCGTCCCATAACACCGCCCAAGATCAGGAAGTCATCGGACGGTAACGAGCACTTCCAACGTGTAGTGGCTACGGTATTCAAGGACACAAGATTAATCGATATTCAAATACTTAAGTAATAGTAATTTAGATTCAGAATTATTTTATTAACATTTATGATGGTAGAATGGTACAAGAACATAAAATTTACTGGTTGGGGTGGCCAAGTGAGCAGTGAAACACGGTAACTTTAATTGAACCAACTTAGCACAGTGTTGTGCAAAATCATTCCCATGTATAAAAAAACAATTCAAAATTATTCTCTTAGCCAAACCTTAATTTGAGTGTAAATTATGCTGTATTAGATTTAATGGATCCAAAAATAACCCCTCCAATCTCCTCATGAGATTTAAAAATAAACCACACTGGAAATGTTTTCTAAATAGCCTGATTGTGTCAGTGCTATCCCAGGCAGATCTCTGCAAGCCTTTTTGGGTTTAGATCAGCCTAAGATAACAGTCAGTGACAAGCTAGTGATAATAAAGATACATGGGATCTTACTCAACGACGGAACAAAAGTTAAAAACCGTGTATTGGATGATGGGAGCTGTCCTAGTTGATGATTAAAGCACTTTCGAAGCTTGATATGAATGAAGATTATGAACTCCAACTTCCTCTAGAGCCTCCATAGCCACTACTAACACTTGGACATCAGTGAACCCTTTAACTCGACTTAACTTCTTTCTGTCCTACTTCTCCCGCCATTCGGGAAACAGTCATTTCCAGGACGTGTGAACTAGAATCCTTTTCGTCGACAAAAGGAGAATGCAAGGTGGAAAAACCGAACAACTATTTAGCATACCTTCTGACCGGAATTCTTCGCTCGTATGCAGGAAAAAAATGGAAATTCATTCGAAGGACTCATAATTCATAATTACAGTGCCCCTAATTTCCGAAGCCTTAAGAAATTTAACTGGTATGGCTCCGGTTAATATTATTGAGTGTAAAAACCCTAATATATCTGAACAAATTTTTCAAAAAAACTGGGTCGCTCTTTAACCTAAGGGATCTTCACTATTCAAAAATATCCCATTATTTGGCTTCCGCATGCAAACAAAGCAATTACTCAAAAAACGAAAGACTCCTCATTACAGTAAGTGTTTTGCTGGCACAATGAATGATCTTGCAATAGGCCACAATGCTGCAGAATTTGTGGCTCAAAAAAGCATGTAGAAAAGTACTATCTTGACATGATGCCTATGATCCTCTAGAGTTTCTGAAATGATAAGGATATAATCCTGCTAGACACAGAGTGTCAGTTGAAAAATCGGTATTTAAAAATTGAAGTAATTTTAATTCTTTCCTTGAAAAAGCTATCTTCTCTTCTATCCAGAGGAATGGATTCCATAGACAAATGAAACAGTTGTTTATATGTAAACAATTAGGCGAATTACAACAGTTAAGAAATTAAGCGATATTCGACACAAATTTCAAGCGAAACAAGTGACATAAAAATATATATTACAACCAACAAACAAATAATTCTCAAGTCCATCGTTTGAAACATTCATATATGTGGTACAGAATTGATCGAGAAATCCACGAATCCAAAATCTACAAGCTCACAACATGTTCAAATATTTATTGCCATATTCTGATCAATTTAAATTCAATTGAATTAATTTAAATTGACATAACTGTCGCATTCCTTCTCGAATACAATAGTTAGATTTTTAGGAAAATCAATGTTGATGAAGGAAAGTTATAAGCTTTTCTCTTTTCTATTATGTTAAGACGAGTTGAAAGATCACCTCTTTTTATTTTCCTCATAACTTTATCTCCCCTGCATGTATTTTTATGAAAAAAAAATATGTTAAATTAAGATTTGAAGACTGAATAATAATATGGAGTTTTGAATATATTGTTTTGCTCATAAGAAGATCATATTGGGCTTCGAATCTGTATGTTAAGAGTTGATGAATTTTTGGGAGGAATTGGATTACCTATCGTACATAGAATTCACGAGTAATATGCATGTATAAAGTATTATGTTTCGCAAGAAAGTTAAGCAAAAGACTTAAGCAAGATGACAAAAGAGATTTTAGATATTTGGGGACCCCTGTTGTAAATATTTGCATTGGACTTTGTTGTCAGGTCAACGATGTAATCTGATCGCACAGCGAGATTCTGCCACTTTACACCGCTCCGACCTGTAACTCTTTCTGAGGATGGCCATGTCAAAACAGCTAATTTCACGCCATCTGGCTTACAGAGCTTACAACGCATCCCCGAACGGGAAAGAAAACATACCAATTGGGATACCTCCCGTACCAACGCACACCAAATGATGAGAAGACAACCATGAACGAATTTCAACGAAAGATCGAGCTACAGTCATCCGATGATCTCCAATTCCTAGTCTCAAACATACGCCGGGCAGCTCGTGGGAAGATAGATGAGGATCTACCACCTCTTGAAGGGGAAGACACTATACGAAAGCAAGTAGAAAGAATTGTTTCTCAGGTACAATCCCATTCTCAAATCAGCCAATTTTCTAAGTTGGTCGATATGGGAGGCGTAACATCAGATGAAAATAAGGATAAGGATATCTATCTGCCTGCCTCCCACGCTCTATTAATTTTTTATTTTTTTTTATTTTTTTTTTAACATGACCTAGTATATTGAAGATGTTGTGAAAAACATTTCAGCCAATATAACAATTAATGGGCTAGAACCAACCGAATCAATAATAGATACTATTCTTGAACCAAAATTAGACGAGACAACAAAAAAAATTCAGCGCAGGAACTGCCTCTGAAATCGAAGAATATGAGCCTTTCAATACACGACTATTTCAACAGGCTCAAAAGCTTGCTCAGGAGGAGGAAGATCTAATAGAAGAGATTGCCCGACTAAGACGTACTGTTCCACCCAAAATTGTCGAGTCGGTAAAGACAGAGTTCAAGGAAGGATTAGATGCAAATGAAGCGGCTCTTAAAACTCTAAAAGAAAATATTGAATTGTCATCAGAAGTAAGATCTACCGTTTTAGATATCGCGGCTCTCGAGAGGGAAGAAGCTATTGAGAAAGGTTGGGATAAGAGTATTCAGGGCCTTGCAAATTTAATGAGGTCGATACCTGAAATGGTGGCAAAGAAGGTACGGATGGAAGAAGTAGAGAAATATTTAACTCAGGATAAAAAACTCTGATCTCAAATATTGTTTCTTTTCTGGTCGTGCAGAAGTAGAAAAAAGATCAAAAGCTGAAATAAAATCTAATCGATCGGTCATCAAGCACGTATCTGACACGAGCGGTGTCAAAGTATCAATCACAGCTACAGTCAAGGTTCTGTTGGCTTTCTAGTTTATAATGTATACATTTTTACCATTTTTTTCGAAAATATTAAACAGAGAGTAGAAATAAAGTTGATAAGGTATTATGTAGTTCAATCTAAATAAAAATTATTGTTTACATGTACCTCTCCGAATACATTTTGTTTAATCAGAATTTTGATCGTTACCGCTCTCAGAGTTATTCTGAACGCTTTTACAAGTTTTCAAAACAGCTTGTTTTCTTTTCGGAATAACTTGTAAAAAGGCTTCTGCCCAGTCGTTTGTCTCTAGCCATTTCAACATTATTTCGACTACATGGTTTACGGCTAGCACTGTCCTACTCTGCATTTTCATGTATTCTCCGATTGGAAGTTTTGCTGTATATATTCCTCGTTCGCAAGCACGCTTGTAGCAGAGACCTTTGTGGCGATTTTTATCAACAATACCACCAATTATATACGAAGTGTTAGGAGTAAGATGAGTGAGAGTATTAGGGGAATCAGAAGTTAAGTAGATGATTGATGGAGTTACAGACACAGGGGTCGCCTCTTGATGACAAAGCGACTCTCTATAAGAAGACTCAGGCTCGTTATTTCCTTCTGGAGGGAGGGCCTGATCATTAGCTTTCTGAAATGAAAGTTTAGAGTTCTCCAAATTCTCCAGATCATCTTTAATAGAAACTTTTTCATCGATATTTGATTCAGAAACAGAATTAGTTGGACAACTATTGACATTAGACTTCACGGCTTCACTTGGATCAGCCGAATTGTCAATTGTAGTTTGGCTGTGAGCCTGGAACTTAACTGGCATCAAATTATCTCCCAGATTTTCTCTATCTCTAATCATAGTATCATGTAATAAATTTGCGGCAGAAACAAAATCATCGTTTTCGAGAAATTTTACACCAGTCCAATGTAAGTGAGTACTGGAGAGAACATTTTCGAACCTCGATTTCAAGACTCCGCCCCATGAACTAACGACTAGATGAACTCGATAAGGAGCACTTTTATTCAAAGAATAACATCTTGTAAGCTGACATCCCAACGAAATAATTTCTTTTTCTGTCATTAGCTCATTGAAATCAACATCTAGAATGATTCCTATTGGCGTTTGTTTGGGTTTTAGTGAAGAATATTTAGTTTTTTTCCCTCTTTGGTTCTTATCTTTGTACGTCATCGTATTATCTTCATCATGGTAGTCATTATTGATCGACGACGATGATGATTCCGAGGAGCTTTCTCTCTCCCCTCCATCTCTTTGTTGTAATAATTTCGCCATAGCTAGTCGTTGTTGTGCTTTGCGTGCTTGTTTCTCTTTGTGTTTTTCTCGTCTTTTGATCCTTCGAAGTTCTCGAGTCTCTTCCCACCTTTCTCGTCTTTTCAATTTCTTCAATTGATTTTTCGAAATTTTTGCTTCTGGCGTCTTCTGATCCTCCCCCCCTTGCATCGTTGATGATTGTATGCCATTTTTATCATCTTCAATATTTATAGTATTATCATTATTATTATTCTCATCATTGGGAGATTTTTCTTCTATCAAATCTTTATCTGGAATTGGCAAGTTACATGATAATGGTTTATCAGATTCCTCGGATTTCGATTTGTCTGATATTTTCCGAATCTTGAAAGGACGGTCATTTTCATCTACTTCAACAGTAGGAGATGCCATTCCTTTGGCTATGATTGACAAGATGGAAAGGTTTTTTTAAAGCTCGCTTATTGATCCATACATGCATTTTCTCTAAGCGAAGACAATTCTCTTTCAAATAATCAAGACGCCAAATCTTTGCTACAACTAACATAAGCTTCTTAATTCTTTTTTTAATTCATATGAATGGAAATCAGAAATTAGAATAAAGGTTGGTTACTAATACTCTGTATCATTATTTTTTTGTAGACGTTGCAAGTAAAAAGGCAGATTGATCCAATCACGATCTCTCCACAACAACATTTGTTAACATAAATAAAGTTCATAAGCTTGACTAAGTAGAGAACCAGTGACTCCGGTAAACTGTATCTAATTTATAAATTTCGAAATTCGAAAAATTGGAGCTCTAATTTTTAATTTTATTTCCTAACCATGATATGAATTACACACTCTTAGGCACTATTTACAAGAGAGATCTATACTTATCTCCTGGAGTATAGCGCTAGCTCCTAGATAAAGTTGTACTTGGATAAAGACTCGATAAAGGGGGCGCTGAGCGACTAGACGAATCTCAGTTGTTTGAAAGCAATAGAGAACGAATATAAGCTTCTTATGGTGCTCTTTTTGTAGGTACAAAATCTTACTCACACTATACGTTTACTTTCTTTCTTATCACACCATCTCGCATAAATGAACATCTAGAAGAATTAGCTCTTGGTCTGAAGATATTAGATCTATCTTAGCAAGTAGACAACCAATTATTATTCAAAGAATTAAGGCTCATGATAACCGTCATTTTTGATGTTCAGGTCTTTGCTCGTGAGAGTCATGCTATGCGGCCTGAAATTGCCAATCCTATATTTACCGATTGATTTGCTTGTATATATAATTACTCTTTAATTCTCTTTTCCGCCCTAAATATCATCTCATAGGGCTATTAACGAGGAAACAAGTTGAAGAATTGCAAAGCTTCAAGCCGGAATGTCCTAAGTGGTAGATCTGTCTATATTTTGGGTCACAGAATCAGTTTGACAATCATGATAAAACACACTTGAAGTAAATTAGATTTAGGCAGCTAATTCAGTAAATAATTTGATAGCTTTTCAAAACCGTTCACTATACCAATCAAGAATTGACTGGCTTCAATTCATGAAGAATATTCGAATATTCTGAAAAGATTAGATTTTTATTTTGCGATTTTTGAAATAACGAATAAGCTAACTTATTATGATATCAAATCTTTGAAGCAATGAGTGAAATCATTTAGGAATTCCATTTGACTTTGACGAAAAAGAGAGGGGGTGGCTTGTAATAGGGATATTTTGATGAAAAAAATACATACTTATTATTGAAACTCCTAAATGATTTTTACTAAAATTTGTTCAATTATCTACTTCTTCGGCAATTTTACCGTTTTTATGAAATATCTATGATACACAAAGAGCCCATATGTGGCATCTTAATTATGCTATAAGGTATTATAACTTTGAGGCAAAGACGATACTATTTCTTAGGACGCTGTATCATCATAAGTTTAGGAAATTCATCGCTTTTAAAGGGTTCTACTTGGGTCTGATCCAAGATTATTGTAGCGAGATTTGAGTACGTCTCAAAAACTTGTGTGAATAGGCCCCCCTCAATGAGTAAGTAATGTATATTTCCTTTGACTGTGAAGATGAACTTCAGACTTTTAGGAGACACCAAAAGGTGAAATCTGCAGCTCAATCTCCAATGGCCAAGTCTGGAATCCGGAATTTTCTTTTTTTATCTGCTAAAGAGTGTTTTAATATGCATCTGTTCCAAGGGTAAGTCGGATTCCATGGAGTAAAACAAAAAAGTAGTTACCCCTTAGGTGCTTCAGTAACTAAAATATTGATTTTCGCCCAATGAACATTTCTGCATGTGATCGAGTTTCTTACCCCAGATATTTTGGAGATACATCCATCTTTGATTCAAAACAATGCTCTCCTTCTTGATGTTATTCCGAATTTTGTGAGGTGTAGAAAAAAACGTTTCCGGGTTCATCGTGGGGTCTGTAGGCAAGAACTCTTTCTTTCGTAGCATCTAACGTATCTAATAATTTTTGGAAACAGGAGAGCTAGATCCTTGTATGTATTTATCACATGGACAGGAATTAAGCGACAACACAAATCACATGAAATTCAAGATGTAGTGCATGTGCCTCAGAAGATGCTTCTTGTATAAAACTTATTAATTGACTCCTTTTGAATTAATTTTTCAAAAATATCGAAATTCAGTGACTTTAGATCATTTTCTTGACTTTTAATGACGTTAAAATCCATCGTTAAAGTTGTTATGACGATTTATGCAACTATGCTTTAAGTGATAATGTGATTATCCCTCTGATAGTGGCGATTATCTCTCTCGGCTTTAATCCATAAGTCTGATACGTTTTGGCTTCTCCCTAAGTAGAAAAGGGGTAACGAGAAATAGTGGACTGCCAAACAAGCAAAAAATACAAGACCTCTGTAGCTTGTCCTCCATAAATTGATCAACATATTATCTAAAAAAAGTGTTTGAAAGAACAGACGATTTCTTAATGTTACCAAAATCTTATAAGGATCAAGATATCTCAAGTAGTAAAAAATAAAATGATATTACATAAACTTTTGATCCTAAGATCATCGTATGTAGTTGTTCGTGAAACGAAATTTTCCTTGACTTATCAAAGAGTTACAATGGGGTTGGGAGCCAAATAGTTCCTTTTCCAGGAGTCCTCTAATTTTCAAGAACTGCTCATGCTATTTTTTAATGCCGTGAGAGTTTTCATTAAAAATCGTTATACCTTTCTCTCTTCGTTATTAAATTCAAAACCAAATCATAACAGCAAGATGTTTAGTTATAAATATCGAATCGAATATATTGTATTTTATCTATTGCCTTGTTTTAACACCTTTTACACTCCTACTTTAATGTAGCTAGGGTAGTTAGGTGCCGCATGTAGCTCTTAGCTATAAGCCTCGTTTTTTCCATTTGCCCCATTTGCCTCTTTGACGTTTTTTCCTGTGCTATCTTTACTGTTTTATTCGATCAATGCCCCTGCTCTTTCTCTTGTTTTCTGGGGAGTATCTTCTTGTATTACTATTTCCTGGAACAATATGTGTCAGATTAATTGGCTCTTCTAATGCTGTTGTGCTTTATTTTGTCCATTAGTTAAACCAATATGACAGAAATAATCGCAGGACCTTTGCTACTGCATGCTATTGGCGGGCGGAACATTTCAGAATCAATCCTTGTTTTAAGTGAAGATTTAGTATCAAAATCTTCGAGCTTAGTTCCTACACCGACCACTTCATGGAATGTATTAAATATTGAGCCGACAAGCTTACCTTCTGTGTTGACAGCAGCTGTTACGAATCTTGGGTTTCCATCAGAATCATCCTTAATATCTTCTAAGCCCACGTTAAATCCTGTGGCGGAACTTCCTAGAATTACCTCGCAATTCCTCGCAAGTGTAACGCCTTCCGGTTTGATTTCCAAGACAACCTTAATTAATTCGACCCTAGTAGCTTCCAATACTATCATACCTCTTCCCCCGGATAACTCGGTGACGGAATATAGAAATAATTTAGATGCTATTCACGATTCAACTGTTGTCCCAGGCCTAAATTCCTGGTCAGTTACCGGAGTAATTTTAGGATTGGTGGCTATCACAAGCTTAACGGTATTAGCGATTTATTTAATGGGAAAGAGAAGGCGAAGAAGCGGACTTATTAAATGTGACTTAATATCTCACCGATCAAGTTCAAATTTACATAAGCCTTTTGAGCCGTTCACATCTGCAGAACAGAAAAATGATCCATGGGATAACAGTTCTAGCCGAATCCAAAATTTCGTCCATGGATTAAGATATAAATTGAGAGGCAGCAGATCAAATTACTTTCCATATAGAGATTCTAGCCAGGAGAAGATTAATTTAAATCGAGGAAAGTCACAGTTTTTTGACGATACATCTGATTACAACGAGGGAAACAAATCATCCATGGTAAATTGTTTAACAGGGTCTCCAAGAGGATATGCAAAACGCTGGTCTGCACGACATAAGAATAAAAAAGATGTTCCGAGTATATCCAGGACGGAATTAACGAACCCCTTTGAGATAGAAAACGTGGCAGAAAAAGTATTCAAACTAGATAGCCAATGTGACTTAGGCCAGCTTCAGTTATATCGTCATATCAAGCCTGATCAAGTATTTTTAGGAGAAAAGCGAGTTTCTGACGTTAAAAATAAAAACAGATTATCAACCGGTGAAGTAAGTTCCCTCAATCTTACCCAATCTAATAAAATTGGGACATTATAACTCACAAGAGCTAACCTGTGTTATTTAATTTTTTAGAAAACAGCAATAATCTCCAAGTTTCATGAAGGAGAAACTGATATTGAACGAAGAGGGAGTCAAATAAGAGTTTCCCAAACTGTTATCCAATATAGTTCCGACAGTCGATCTTCCAAGTCGCCCGTAAGCCCTCAAGATCCATCCTTCTTAGCCTCAACATGTAACAGCAATCGCGAATCCGTATACTCCAGTGCCTCTTGCTATACCACTGAGCGCATTAAAAAAAAGAAATCTGATCAATTCGATCTCGACTCTCCAGATCTTTGGCGATCGCGCACTAACCAGATTCTTTGACATGAGCCCTCAAAATATATATTTTTTCTAAACGGTAGTCTCTCTTTTCCAATCTTATTCAGTTAAAAGTTAAATAACGAATGATTATGAAAATTTATATACAGAAACTATGTAGCAATGAATGATATGTACGTCTCTCGTCTCTCTCTTCTCATACAATTTTTTGAGCATTCAGTTTCAGAGATTCATCTCATTAGAAAAAGATGATTCAAAGGTTTTAGTCCACAACTTATCTAGGCCTTTCCTAATGAGATTACTGGGTTCTATATCACCGCTTGCCCTATAAATTCCAAGAAATCGTTGTGGGTGTGCATCAGCTAGATGAGCGACCATTCGTTTCTTAAATTATGTTTCATCAGAGACCCTATGCAGCCGAGTATCTGAAGGTAACAGAAAATAATCTTAAAAGTAAACCATTCAATTACTACCTGTTGATCACCTGGATGAGAGAAACTTGCTAAAAATTTATTGTCTAAAAGTATGACTTTTGCCTGCACGAGCAATTGGTGGGCGACGCGCGCCATTCTTTACTTCCATATTCTTTAGATACGGATCAAATGGTTTCTTTTTTTCACTTTGTTCCCAAGCTCCTTCCCTTTTCGTTCCACGGAGCAATGATGGAGCTTTACTATAATCAAAGCGCTCTTCATCACCAGTTATCTGTAAATTTTGGGAGCTTTTCTCTACAGGAGTTTGCAATGCACTAATCTCTTTTTTTATTGATTTTTGTTGTTTAGACGTGTGAGGACAAGAATTGACTTCTACTGGATGATTCAAATTTTCAAATTGTGAATTGGTTTTTAAGTTTGTATTAGTATCTTTACTTTCCACGTTGGCATTGGTCGAAGTTTTCTGTTCGTTTTGTAATTTGTGAGGAAGAGGTTCTAGGTGATGCGTGAAATTGAATCCTGATTCAATGGAGTTGGGAGCCAATGTGTAATCATGTGCCAAATTAAGAGAGGCTTTATGGTTTTGCTTGGCTCCACATTCTATTGCTAGAAGACGTTTTTTAACCTGGGAATAAGAAAATTTTCCTTCATTATTTATATCATTGCCAACTTCTTTTAAACGATCACCTAAAAAGCCAAGCAGGGCTTGACATTTAGCTTCATCATCTTGGAGAAAATGAAATAGATTCTTCTGGTAGGGAGAATCAGTGGTAAAGTCTTCCGTCAACTTCTGAAGGAGGAGCCACTCAATCTCAAACTTTTCGATTAAAGTTGATAAAAATTGCGAAGATAAAGAATTATAGAAATCTGATAGGCCCTTTAATACAGTCGAGATTTGAAAAATTAGAGCATTAAATGGATTATTGTGATTACTACCCATGTCATACTTTGCCTCAAGAAACCTCCAAATAATATGGGGATCATTCAGATCTAAGTCCTTGGAAAGTTTTCGCACAATTTCATCTTGGACTATACGACGATCGTTATAAAGAATATGGATGGCTTCACGACATAACGATTTGTAGAGATTGATATCCTTTTTCGATGTTTGTCTATTCGGTCTCTCTCCCTTGACTACCACTTGATACATTTTCATATCTCGCCAAACATTGGTCATTGCTAGTGCCCAAGTACGATAATTTTCATGGCCCATGAGTTGCGGAATCTCATCTAGCTTAGAGATAACGATGCTGTTCTGTTGTTTTATTGATTCATTTTTCCCCTCCATTTGTTTTCGAATTCCTTCCACTAGATTACCCGTATACTTTGAACAAAAATTCTAATTCGGAATTAAGGAATGTAATGGCGTAAAGAGAGGCTGGCGAAAAAAATAGAAAAAAACGAATTGCCGAAAATAGCTAATGCTACAAGCTCAACCTAGCGATATTGTAGTTGCAAGTACAAAATCCACACTTTCCTACACTACCTATTGAGTGATACGTGATAATCTATAGCTCGCTGAGTCGCACGTATCCAACAAGCAAATAAATAAATAACCTATGTTGTAAATGAATTATGTCATAGGTAGAAAATTTAAGCCCTGTTTTTTATCATACTTTATGTTATAAAATGGAGGATTTACAGATGAAATGATTTCTATCAAAATCAAAGTATCAACAGCAGTAAAACTACACAACCTCTCTTTAAACGCATAAAACTGCAATCACAAAGTCATTTTCAAAAAAAGGCTATTGCCAATAGAAGTAAACCAAACTTTTTTTATTGACGAGAGAGAATTGGGGTTTATTTTTTTGACACAGATTCGTGGGGGTATCGAAGCAGCAACAATAGCAGCAGTAATAATGGGTACAAGTGTGAACAAAACCTAATGCGTCTTCAATGCTTAGCCACCATGCTTTTTGGAAGCGTTCTAATAGCTATAGAAATTAAAAAAATATTTTTCGAAAGAAATCGAAACAATTAGAGCCATTCATCAGAGATGGCTAAATTGATTTTAAGGATCGAATGAGTCAAATTGCTGTTTTTTGCGTGCTGCGTCATCAGATAGAGCTATTGGGGGGTGAAAAGAGTTTATTAATATAAGTAGAAGAGTATCATTTCCTCTCGCCTCATATACTCTCTTGATTTTCACTTTATTCCCAAAGGATAAGATTGACATTGAAATTGAAATAACGTTGCCATGAAAAAGCGTTTCCTAAAATAGAAGTCTTGAGAATTTATGTTGGTAAGAGGGGTGGCATAGATCCAAAAAATATAAATAAAGGTTTTTTTAAAGTGATAACCAAGCAATAATTCTCTACTGTGACAAATTTGTTTCCAATAAGAGAAGTCTAAGGGAAAACTACGACTACTTATCGACAAAAAGGTGCATGAGGAAATACACGTAATTTTAGTGGAGGATGTCCCTAGAGAGGATCTTCTCCCTCAGCTTTTAGATCTTAGATCATGATGTTTATGTTCTTAGCTACTTGTTATAATGTATATATCGAGTTAATGACGTACCTGAAGCGAATAATTATCGGGTAAAAAAAAGTAGTGGTTTGAAAGCCAGTGTAATCCGCTAATTTTTAATGTACACAAGATGGATAAGTCGTGACAATAAAACACTCATCCTGTCTAATGAGCCCCAAAAACAGAGCTAACTATACATTACACATTTTACTGCTCGAGTTACTCTTCTTACATTTGTATCTTAAGTATTACAGCACAAGTTATTCAAATTAGCCCTGTAAAATAAAACTAAGATGAATTTAATTAAATCTTCTTCGAATTGTTGAAAGAATGATGCACTGAAGAATAAAATTTAATGATTTGGTAATTAAATCAAAATAGAGAATTTACATGGGCTTTTAAGAATAATTTATTCTGTTACAGCCGCCTCGCTTTTCCGTTTAATGCCTCGCTTAAGAACGAACGCTTCTTCCTCACTTGGTCTTATTGGTGCTGATGAAGTCTGATTGGTTAATTTGGGAGATTGAGTCTCATATAGATTTATGTTCTCAGCAAATGATTCGGTTGGTAGTATCGGGACTTTAAATAACAATCTTGATTGATCGTTATGATCTTGGTTTTGAATATCCCACACACTGCTACCAAAAGCTGTGCCCCAGAAGGATGAGTCTTCGCTACGGAGTTCACCTTCGCCCAAGACAGTTATGACGTTCTTCACACTGTTGTCCTGAGAAACAAGAGGTAAATTTGTTTGTGTAGAAGCCCTCATTGATCTTGGCCGAATAAAATCTGTGATACTTGGTCCAGTGTGTCCCGTTTCTTGTGCTAACTTGATTATTTCCAGTAGCTCTTCTGCACGTGATTTGACACCATAAGTGACAGGATGCGCCGTGCGTAACAGTGATAATAAATCTGTAGGCATAATCTTAGCAATGCTAAAGAGAATGTGATTTGGCATTAGGAACGTTGGACTATCGTCATCAGTGCGAGCAATCTTGTCTCGCCAAGCATGTACTGCCCTGAACACCGCAAATTGCTCTTTGTTGAACATTGATGGTGTCTTCAAAAGTAATGAAAACCAACCACCAGGACCTTTTCCACTCTCAGCGTTATAGACTTGCCGCTCATACCGAGAAAGTGATGTTTCCTTTGATTTTTGGAGAACAACGTCAATAAGGTTATCTTTAGTGTTTTCAAGACTGGACTTTTCGATAAGCTCATTTCTCATTTGATCGTATATGTAGAGAAGATAGTGTGTATCAGCTCTGGCGTAGTAGAGCATTTTCTCGGGTAAAGGTCTTTATGGTTAGCTTTAACTGATGCTTTTGAGTAGTACTTTACCGTATTCTCCAATCAGCCATTTGATAAACTTTATCGGCATCAAAGTTAATAAATTTTTTCAGTAAAAAGGCTAAGCTTCCCGCAGGATATTCCAGAACTTGACAGGCTCGATGAGTATCAAATAGCCCTGTAATGTATAGACCTAAGTCACGCTGAAGCCATATAATATCCATGAATGCGCCGTGAAAGACCTTTTAGAATCAGTAAAAATTAAATCTTCATCATGAAATAGTCGCAATACCTTTACTATTTTAGGGTCTGCAAATACTTCATTCAAGACTTGAAGTTTGTGTCTCCAGGGCTTCAGTGTATCTACAATCCAATCTTTAGATCGTATGCTAATCTGCATCAAAGAAAGTAACCCAGTGTACGATCTAGCTTCATGGTGCTCAATATCAACTGCAATTTCATTTGAATTTTTAAGGTCCTCAAGCATCTCCATTACTTGTTCTTCTGTATCAACAAAGATTACCGAAGTCTCATGTATGGGTGTATAAGGAATTGGATCGGCCTTCTTATATACAAAATCTGGATATTTTAATTGCGATATTTCTGCTTCGTATGGATGTCGATACCTAAGAAGTGTTAGCCAAAATAAATTTTTGGTACTTCAAATTGCAAATTTATCAAGTCAATATTAAGCACTATGGATTATAAAATTCTGCAAAGATCCGAATTAAAGATAGAAGTCCGAAAAGTGATAAAAGAGTGAAGAAAATTAAATTGGGCCATACTGCTTCTGGTTGTAATCATTTAAAAAAAGCTCTAAACTATCCTCTAAAGATACAATGGCATGAGGCTTATTAGTAAGGAATGGCTTCCACGGCGATGTATCATTATTATCAGACTTTTTTTCGAAAGCAAGTTGAGGCTTAACAATGTTCTGTGTCCGCATGGACTGATTCAAGGTAGAGCCTTGCTTTTTGAATTTCGAACGCGGCTGGAAACGGTGAGCTTTCACATAATCGATTGAGACAAGATTTTTTGTACTTCGTTTTGTATGTTAGTCTCTGCAGTATCATTCCGCTTGATTAATCCTGTGTATTCATCAAGACAGCTGTCGGACTTTTCCAATAAAGAATCAACAACATCCACAACATTTCTCCAGTTGTTTTCCACATCCTCTACATCTTCTAAGATTGGTGACCGTAGGTCTGAGATAGATGCAGCAGATTTTATCAACGCACTGGCAAGTGAGAGAAGGCGCTCACTTTGCTCATCTAAGGCGGTTCGCACTTCACGATTTAATGAGCGCTGAAATGTAAGATCTTCGGATGTTATTCGGCCAACAGTTCTCGTAATGTCAAGTAGGCCTGGTTGAATTTGACTTTGTAATGTTTTAAAATCTAGTGAGTCGTCCATATCTATGAATAGGTGATAAAGAATTTTAGTCATCAAATATTTAACTCTTCCATATTTCTAACATAAGCGAGAGAGTTTAAAGCACGCGATAAGATAAGCAACAATAAACACCAGCATCGTTATCGCACAACCCCAATGTCGGCATCGCTAGCTCCTCAATGCAATGAATCAAAAGAGTAGTTATTTTGTCTACATTTCGCCTCTCAGGATCTGACGTATGAAATACAGGCGATATGACTCTTGTTTTTTAAAATGGTACAGTGAAAGTCAGTTGTCCAGGCCTTGAATAATTTCAGAACTGATACGGTGAAGAATATCTCCGAGGAAATGTAACGAAAGACGATTGTGCCTCTTTATTTGAGGAGTATAAAGCATGCTTATCGGTGGGATTTTACAAGTATATATGAATTGCTCTAACTCTGTTCCAGAGCGTTCTTAAGGATCGTGGTATCGACAAGATGCTAGAAAGCGCTCGTGATGATCACAAAGAGAATGATAGTCTTTATCAGCGAAAATTTGAGTCACAACCTATAGCTTTCTCTTCGATGATCTAATATCTTCATAGAAACTAGGCACTTATCGCATTTAATGGAGTATTAGATAGTATTTAGTAACATATGAAAAACAATATTACTCTTAACAAACTCCCAGTCCTGGATAAAATGGCCTCATTTGATACAAAACTGATTTAGGGGGAGTAGTAAAAAGCTACTTCTACTGCACACCCTATTTCTCTATCTCTTGAAGTAGGCTTCAAGATAAAATTATGGATTAATATTAGCACCTTTATCTCCAGGGTTACACTGGAACGGAGCACTTGAGACTTACGCCAACCATCAACAATCCTTTAACTCATCGTTTTTTTAGTAGCTAATAATTCTGAATGCTAGATGTTGCGGAACACATTCATTTTTATTTTTTTAAACAATAATTTAGTTGTAACTTATTAACTTCAATCCAGACTGTTTCTAGGTGAGTCCATCCAACTGAGGCATACCATAAGTACTTTATTTAGGGTACTGCTAAATATTTACCAATTTTTGGATAACGCCCTATTAAATAAAATTCACGTGATGAGAATAAATTTACATGTTGGCAAGTGATCGTTAATTTTAAGTTAAACCTTATCTCCTTTCACTTTATTATCTTCAAACAGATCTATGCTTTAGATTAATCCTACATCCTGTTGCGGTTTGTTAATCGGTTCTTGAGTTAATGTTTACTCAATTTTAGATTATATTTATTTACGGAGAGAAATTCTACTGCTAGCTCTAACACTGAATACTGAAAGGAATTCTTTTAACTTCCTCGAGAAATGTCAGATTGTAACTAGCTTCGAGAAAATTCATGATGTTAAAATGATTTTTAACTTCTACTATGCGCCTGTGATAGATATCATATGCTGCAGGTATATATCGCCGTCACCCTTCAAAACCTGCCAGATATGCCTTTCTTTTATATTCCCATTATCTTACTCGTCTACCTTAACAAACTCCGCATAGGCTACATTTTTCGGATTTATACTCTGCATTTCTGCCATTTGGTATTTAGTACCAGGCTTGTAAAAATCTCTTTCCGATCCAGTCCCTCTATTCAAGCCATATTTAGTGGTAGAAAAATTAAATGTAACCTGCTGTGGGGGAGGAGGCTGAGAAGCTGCAGCTGTAGTGGCAGCCGCTGCTATTTTGACACGTGTGTTGAATCGTGGACGCTTTGAGGGTTAAAAATTAATGGTCCGAAGATATGGAGGCAAGAATTGAGATATTGGGTCAGATTGTTTCCAAATGAAGTATTGGTTTGTTTCGTTTATACAGTGTAGAGGATAATCTAGACATGCCTATGTTGATGAGCATTTGAATGTATGCTCAGTAAGCTTTCAAGCAGTTTAATAGGGCGTTATTCAAAAATTTCAAAAATTAATAGTAATTCAGCGATTCCCTTTATTTATTGTCCGTGGATTTTGTTTCGAAGACTACATTCTTCTTGGGTTCTCCGGCCATACTATACTATGTAGAATTTGAAAGTGAGAGTTTGTAAGAAACTAAAATGCCAACAAATTCTGTATTAGTAGTTAACAGACTGACTTTTTTCATACTGTTCAAAATGAGCGCAGCTTTAATTTATTTAAAAATAATGATTGACTTTTACCGTACATGTATACCTTAGATCCCATACTTATCATGAATTTAAAAGCTTTTAAATAACGCATACTCCCTGTCAGCTTTGAGGCATCATCAGAGGAAGTTATTTATTGACCCCATAACTGCCTCGCGAACTGCAGATAAATTTGAACCCACTGCAATCTTTTTCATGCTGGATAGCTGTCTAGTCGCTTTACCGTAACACCATCCGGCCATAACAATAGAATAGCTCCTAAATGCCGTCCAGCAATCAAGAATTTTGGGGCACCCCTGCTTTGAGCGAAACTTTCCAAAAACAAGTCCCTGGACGGGTGTGCACGGGTGGAGCTAACGCAATTAAAACACAAACGCTCATTACCTATTAAGCGGGCTAAGCAGCTTTCTTTTTGAGACTCGCGTGCCTAATATCTTCATTAGCGCGTATGTGAAAAATATATTTGCGCTGCAAATGGATCGAATACTTACGTCGAGCATTCAATATTCAACTGTGTTAGCCATGATCGAGACATAGTCGACCATACTTCATGCACCCATTCTCCATACTGACCCTTGCCATTTTTGTAGCTGGCTATATCACTGCGCGTTGGGACCTGGTAACTCGACTCTATGAGCTTGCAATCTTCGCTTGGGATCACGGAGTTGTAGTACGCATTTCTTGTATCTTTCCCCTCAGTTATAACTTATTAATTTGGAATATTTAGACACGAACACTTAAGGGTTTTGCGCTTCTATCTATTTTTTTTTGGTTGTTCTTTGTTCCGATTGAAAGACTGGCTACTAGAGAAACAGCAATAGTAAGAGTTTAAGAGTTCTACCGATAAGCATTCTAAAGTAAGAGCAGCATCCGCGCTCCACGAGCGCTGGGATTTCTGCACGGGAACAATTAAGACGTCGAGGATCATTTTGAAACCCAACAAGTGGATAGTAAATGAATTGTCATGCCCGAGCATGATGGCCTTATGAGAATATTTTGGCCCTTAGATCTATCCAAATTTGTCTCACCTGGGATAATAGTCGGTTGGCGGAATTCAGGGCTCGATATTTTCATCGTCTCGATACTGGAAGATGTAGATGTGGGTCTTGAGACTAGAAAAATTACGACTGTTGACTAATCGGATCAAGACACAAACTGTTCGTGATTCTCTAAAAGCTGGAGCACTTATAAGAAATGCATCATATCCGGTTACGCGAATATTTGAGCTATGCGGCAAATCCTCTATGCAAGTACTAGGAGTATTTAATTCTCCGAATGCTGAGATTGAAAACTTACAAATACATGCATTTACAAAACCTAAACTTAAACTTCCACAAGTCTATTGTGCAAGGGCCTCTACAATTCAGATCATTATGTTTGAGCGACCACTACCAAATAGGATGCAATATATATCTCTGGATCCAATATCATTAGCCTTGGGCGATCAAGCTGATATGCAAAACAAAGCTGCTACTTTAGTTGATGCTGATGATGAAAGAGAAAGAATGAAAAATTGGAGGAAGAGTAAAGAACTAGTAGAAAAATTAAAGCTTCATACGGTTGTGAAGCATCCTGCATCGTCTAAGGAACGAGCTCTACTAAACATCGTTAATCAAATCAATTGCTCCTGGGAACTTAATGGGTTACTTCAGAAAAATGTTTTAAAGTTAAAGAAATTCCCTTATCGAAGCTTGAGTGTGTCAGAAAGGGTAGTTGAATCGGCTATGACAATGAGAGACTATGCCATCAAAAAAATTTGGAAGTTTATTATTAATTACATCTATCCTATGATCAAACGTTTTTTTATAATTGTACTAATCTGCAATAGAGTCCTTGCTGAAGCCTTTCTTGTAGTTTTAGAGTGGAGGGTGAAGCCGGATTATGCTGCACTGAAAGATATTTCTGCTACAGCACAACAGGTAGATATTCGACTTCAGCAATTCTGTTACTGGCCAATGCAATACGTGATGCTACGGAAAAGAAAGTATGATTGGGAAAGCGTAACAACTAGTCATCCTGACTATATCAGATTTTACAATAGTCTTTGGCTTGTTGCTAATGATGTAATAATTGGAATTGCCCTCGGCTCGTATATTATTGAAAACTCCGCTTGGGTAACTGAAAATATAAGCAGAATCTTGAGTCTGTACTCTATTGCGGCTTTACAAAATACCATATCCTGGTTAATGGATTGGCCTGCTGGACTTAAACTTAACAATGAGTTGGCTGCCTTTCTCGGTGATTTATTCCTGTGGGTTATTGACTATTGGTCAAGTGAGTTATTGACATTTTTTAAAATGTATTTTACTCTTTTTAACTTTAAATCAGGTTGTTTTGGAGCTTTGAAGCCCGTCTTGCCCAAAATCATTTGGATTGTAGGATTTTCTAGTTTTGCTGGTGCAAGTCTTCCCATATCTTTATTTTCAGATTTCATATCGGTCCTTACATTCCATATTTACTGCTTCTATATGGCATCTGCTAGGATATATAATTGGCAATATTCTATTCTTCTGTCATTATTTCAATTATTTCGTGGTAAAAAACATAACGTTCTCAGAAAGCGTATCGACTCTTGTGACTACGACCTAGACCAGTTATTGTTAGGAACAATATTGTTCACCTTATTATTTTTCCTGCTACCAACTGTTTTGGTCTTTTATATCACTTTTGCTAGCTTTCGAATGGCAATTATAACGTTGAAAGCTACTCTTGACGCCTTGCTTGCGTGTCTAAATCATTTTCCATTATTTGCACTTATGTTACGTGTCAAGGACTCCAAACGATTGCCAGGTAATTTCCCCTACAAATTTACGTATGGTACCCCTAAATTCTTCTAGGTGGTATCTGCTTCGAACTCCAAGATACTGAATCTATGTTTCACAATATATCAAAGGAAATAAAACTAACAGATAGCTCACCTGTTACTACCCCCACTTCATACATTTACTTGAAGGCTAGTTACTCTCGATCATCTTTACTTCTTATTTCTAATTATATGTAGTCGGTCCCTTTAAAATTTCGAGGCATGTTTCAACAGTACTTTCAACTTGGGCACCGTATACGCAAGCACTATCTCTCGCTACGTGTGCTTCTATGTCTCGTAACTGGAAGATTTGTCCCGTCAATTCATCGGAGAAATTTATACTCTTTGCAGTACACTATGTTACCAGCACGGCGGGCTGGAATTTTAGAGATGTGGACAGTCTTGACCAAAAGCGAACCACAAAAAAAATCACATAATGGACATGATGGTAAATTGAATGGGAGGAGAATGAATGGACATGGGAAACGAACTTGAGCCTATGAACTATTTTTTGCTTTCTGCAACGTCTCGGAATGAATGTAGATTCAAGAGCTGATATCATTGCATTTACGAGTACTGCCACATTAGGTTGGATCCAAAATTATTAAAATAACGGGGAGTTTAAAAATATCATGATTGTAATACCTGTATATCATATATCATTCTTATTACTAAAAGGTTGCACTAAAGTGCGACTGATATCTAATGCCATAAATTAAGCTTGTATTAGGTTGTGTAAAAACGAGATCTTCATTAGTCACTCGAGTGAAGTAAAACATTTTCTAGTTGATAAATTGAACTTGAAACAATCATTAGTTCATAACGTTTCCGACATTCAAAGTAAATCTGGTTAACTCTTTTTTTTTTCTGATTAAAAACTCATGAAAAATTTTCGCTTGTCTGGCATTCAGAAGGTGATCGAATTCACCTGAATCCATCTCTATTTTGAAATTGGTAACCTTTGTTTTAGAAATGGTTTCCAAGTAGTTAGCATTATCGTCAAAATAAGTCCTTGATCTTTTAGTGCCAAGGAGTGTTTGTGATCTAGAGCTACTACTTTGTTACAAATCCAATAGACTCTGACAAGCAACTATGAAAAATCTAATTTTAAAGCAGCGATCCGAGGCCCAATACATCAACCATGTTATAAAGACTTAATTTTTAAAAAAAAACTATTTGAAAGTTTTTTGAAAAAAGGCTCAAATTGCATTATTAAACTTTCTTTTTCTTACAATCTGAGTTTAATTTCAATGTGGATATATTTTTTTGAGTAGCTAGAACCAAAAAACAGCAATTTCCAAATTTTGTAAGCGCTGCAATGGACACCCACCACCCAGGAACAGTATACAGTATATCAAGGGGTAATTTTGAGCAGTGGAATAGAAGCCGGGGCTATTTATGGGTTCTCTAAACCTAAAATGGTATGATCAACACCCAATTGGAGTTTTATATGGTATTTTTCACTAGCGGATGATCTTGCAAATTGGGTTTAATCATATCAAGCCTGAAATTTATTTTCATTATACCTTCACACAACAAATACCAATCAAATCCTATTAAAAATCTAACAGTTAATCGTCTGTAACAGCAAGACACCTGTCGAGCATGCTTTTGATGATTTTTGTGAGCCCTTGAACACCAAAAAAAGCACAGCCGGATGACGCTCAAATCCTCGATTTTCCAATTCAGACTAGATTTCCCTTTCATTCACGTCCAATTAAAAAAGGGCCCAAACTCACAATTATCAGTAGGTAACTTTACAAAACTCTCAGCCTAATTAATGTTATCTAAGAGCTAATTGTGAGCTTCCGCTGACCTCAAGCTTGTTCGGTTGTCATATTTTCGTGACAAAGTGAATAACAAACCTGTCTTCGAAAAAATCCTAGTTGAGTTGCAATATCTGATTAATTCAGACCAACTTGATGAAGTATTTTGATCTAAATTAAGTAAATTAGTACTCAACGTTTGATAATTATTTTGAAATATTGTCTGCCTGAGAACACATGTCTCTATTCAAACGTTTAGACACGGGTGAAGAAGATAGCGACTGATAAAGAGTTGTATAAGGAGGAATTATGAGAATAAAATAGTAGGTAGATGATAACTATGATGTTCGTGATGATGATAGCGAAATTCCTACTGTGGTTGTATATTGAGGTATTATGGTAAGGAATTAAATTTGTTAGTGTGGATGTTGTGTCCAGAAATGCCGGATATTTCAGGCTAGTAATGTAGACTTCAACTAGCACAAAGCACAAAGACTAGTAGGGATAATATCCCTGAAACGAGACCTTTCCCCACAATTCACAATGTACCTATGCACCACCTGTTACGGGAACTAGATAATTATGACAAGCTAAACCATATAGGGACTAGCTAGGACAGGGCTAACGCGTAGAGCCTTAAAACGTAAAATATAAAAGACATCTTATAAAGTAAATTAAGAGAGAGAATTTAGATAGACAACAATACATATATTTTCATTTCATATCTTTGCAGGCTAATCGAAAAAATCTTGCACATAGCTTTGAGAGCTGCTCTTCCAGTCTAGAAGACTACCCCAAATAGTGTTCTACATAGGGAAGTGGGCATCCCTCCGGCACGTATACCTCTAGAGGGTTATCGCCTATGACTTACAGCTCGTCATGATTCACACGATGATTGTCACCCACTTCAATAGAGTGCGTGTTTGTGTCCTATTGAGGGCACGTTAAAATAAAAATCAAAGCCAAGACTTTCAAAGAGACCAGAAAAACAAATATCTTAAGTTCAACTTGCCTTACGATAGCTGCTTCAAACTGAAGCTGAGGAGCCTCTACCAGCTCACACATAAAGTTCAACCCTTGGATCAAAGACAGATTGGGTACATGATATTATAATTGAATAAGCACCATCAATGTAACAGGCATGTGTGCCTATTCTGATGGATCATCGGAAGGTCTTGGGCGTTCATCATAAGAAGATGTTTTTCAACGCGGCGGAATAACACTTCAAAGAGATAAGGACATACTTTAAGGTGGCGAAGGCTACTAGTTCACGTAATACTAGCTTTCGGAACAGGTTATGGTAACTTCTGGGAATATCAACGTCGTTTAATCACGTAGACGCCATTCTTGAGTGAGAGTGTGGACAGGAAGATATTCCTACCCACTTTATTAGTTATTGTCAGCACGCAGATAAAATGCGTAAATCCCAAGATCGTATGATTATGAATGCCTTTAGAAGACAACTCCTTGGGCCTGATTGCTTCAGCAAATTTAAAGAATTTGTACGGATTACAGGTTGCTTTGGTGGCCAAAAATCTCTCCAATTCTATGCTCAACGCGAGTTGATTACTTAACAGATTGCTAGAACTCAAAATGACCGTTTAGGACTTGATATGAGAAACACTAAGCTAGCCCTGATGTTTATGTCTTTCTCTATCTTTCCTTTCTGTCTTTCCTTCGTAAATAACGGGGATGAATGAGTAGGGGATTTCTGAGGTCATGATTCGGATCCTCCTGTCCTGTACTCAGAGAGGACGTAGTAACTTAGCACTAGGACTTTAAAATAAATGAATAAATATTTCTGTTCCTCCTATAAGCTGAATAGCCAGAATGAAAAAGGCTAACCCAGAATCGGTCAGCTAGGCTAGCATTTTCGTATAAAGTCTAAATGTAGAATAATTTGAGCCAATTAGCATCCCTAATTTTAGCTTCATTCGCGATTTTGATCCAGGACTTTAATTATTTAGCCTCGGGTCGCTATTGGGCGAGCTAATTACGCGAGCTTTGCAACATTACAGTGATCAAGAATATGCTGGTTTTCGAAATTATTCTGTTCTGTCATGGCAGACACGGGGCATGGAAAGTAGGTTTTTCAGTGTCTAATAAGCAAATCTTGATTTATTTAAAATGATGACAACAAATTTTAGAATCTAATTCCTGGAGAGCTAACATCATCACTTAGAAAGGACACAGCTCCAACTAATCCGAGAGGAATTCCTTACGCACCCTTTGTTGATAAAGTTGAAGATTATGTATCGTCGCGTGCCGATGTTGAGCGGACTCTTAAGAATTTCCAGGAAATGATTGCGTATTAAAATCTAAAGATATCTTTGAGTTAACATAAGCTTAATATCTGTTGTTTAGGAAGTATCAGTATATGGAAGCAAATCAGCAAAGAAGGGCAGCAGGCCTAAAGAACAAAATGCCAGATATCCAAAAGACTCTTGAAACTGTGCGCTTTTTGAAGACAAGAAAGGTGGGGATTTGGTTCTAACTCATCTCTATTTAACTGATCAGACATTGTTGTCTCGTCCAAATTAGTCTGATGCGAAGCCAATTGAAGCTACATTTGAGCTTGATGATACACTGTATGCAAAAGCAAATGTGCCTTATACAGAGGATGTCTACTTGTGGTTAGGGGTAAAAAATTTCTTTATTTGCTGGTTGTTCTCTGGACAACTTCATTCATGATGGCTAAGCAGTTGCTCCTAGGCAAACGTAATGCTTTCTTATCCAATCAATGAGGCTGAAGAACTATTGATCTCCAAACTTTCAGCCGCTAAACTCAGCCTGGAGAACTGCGAGGAAGATTTGGATTTCCTGAGAGAACAAATCACAGTTCGTATTAGTGCATTTGGCATTTAATATCCTATAATTTGCTTGAACCAGGAAGCTAATCAAATACAGACGATGGAAGTCGCTACGGCGAGGGTGTATAATTGGGATGTGACCATGAAAAGAAAAGAGCAAAATGAAAAGGATAATATAGACGGAATTAGTAACAAAACGCCTAATGGCTGACAGTAGAGAATTAGGTTTAAACGAAATTTTGAAAAAATAAAATTTCCCAACCATTTAAAAATGCTTAAAGTACTTAAAATTAACTCTGTTTTTAAGAACAAACGTAGGGAAGTTGATTTGCAACTACCGATGTAGCATGTAGTAGGAGATCATAGAAATTTCGTAATCAGTTGCAGCTTGAGTGTGGACCATCATCCACCAAGCCCCTACATTAATCACAAATTTTTAATATACACCTAAAGCTGCCCTAACTCATCCTACAGAAACTGATATTGATTTACCTAAATTATGACTTCGGAAGAATATTCTAGCAAATTTGATTCAAAGTACGATCACTATGATTACCCTACAATCTCCATCAACACCCAGAGCGGTCACCCAGGCCATACAACCCCAGAACAAGATGCTAAAGTGCATCAACTACGAAGGAAACTTTTGCAAAGTGGATACACAGAAAGAGTTGACACTTTGACTCTCGTATGTCTAAATCTCCTTTACTCTGATTTTATTGGTCTTTATGACCAACTCATAGTTTAGCTTCGCTTTCTCCGGGCTCGTAAATTCGATGTGGCACAGGCTGAGAAGATGTAAGTTTTAGGATCAAGTCACTCAAAAGAACAGAGCATTGAAAGTAATGGATGGACCGAGTATACTAACTACGAGCTAGGTTCATAGAGACAGAGAATTGGAGAAAAGAGATTGATCTCGATAACCTAACAAGAAATTTTGTGTATACAGAAAAAGAAAAGGTCTTCCAGTATTATCCAAAGTATTACCATAAAACAGATAAGGTATGTCCTTGCTACGAAAACTTTGCTGCCTTTGCATTAAAACCACAATTCCGTTTTTCTTTTAAAAAAAAAATATATATATTTAATTTGGAGGTGATGAGGCTCATTAGTGGTTTTTCTTCTGCTTTATTTAGGATGGTAGACCATTATACATAGAGCAACTCGGCAACATCGATCTCACAGCCATGTACAAACTCACTACGCCCGAACGAATGTTAAACACCTTGCGGTTGAATATGAAAAGATGACTGATCCAAGGCTTCCTGCCTGCTCGCGAAAATCTGGTGTTCTTCAAGAGACATGCTGCACAATCATGGATTTGAAAGGGGTGGGTCTCAGCAAAATTAGTTCTGTCTATGCCTATGTCAAGCAGGCCTCTACTATCTCTCAAAACTACTATCCTGAAAGACTCGGTCGTCTATATATCATAAACGCTCCTTGGGGCTTTTCAGGAGCCTTTAGTATTGTTAAAGCCTGGCTAGACCCTGTTACAGTTGAGAAGATTCACGTTCTCGGTAGTGGATACCAAAAAGAGCTTTTAGCCCAAATCCCTATAGAAAATCTACCTAAAGTGTTTGGTGGACGGTGTGAATGTGCTGGTGGGTGTCCCCTGAGCGACCAGGGTCCATGGACTGATCCATTATGGACAAAACCTGCATGGTGGCAGATACCACTAGAAGAGGGCGAAAATAAAACAAAAGAAAACGATAGTTAGCTGGAGAAAGCGCTAAAAACTGGGTCTTAAGAGGTTTAAACGATCATCTCATATTTTTTTTTAATTCAAATACCCTCGCGCCTCCAAGAACTTAGTACATTGTATAGCCTGGAGTTGGGAGAGGATTCATGGGCGGGAGAAGTGTTTTAAAATATGTATATCAAGAAGACTGTATCATTATTCACTGCAGAATAAGCATCAAACATTAAAAAGAAAGAAAAAGAAACAAACAAAAAATTAGAACAAATATATTAACAATCGGATTTATTTTTCCCAAGTTGTATTGTTCTAGTTTTAACTTGTATCAGATTCATCACTACTACTTTCTGATTCGGCCTGTTTCAGCCATTCAATAAATATGCCCGTCTTCTGTCTGACCTTGGTCATTTTTTCGGTTTCTTCTTGACCCATAGTCTCACAATGATTCCACCATTTGAGAAAAGCATCCTCCTCTAAGATATCTCGCGAATATAAGTTCTGGCTTATAGCAGCTAGAATGGTGGCTCCATAGGGTCTTGACGTAAGGTCCTTCTGTAAGCAAGTGATCATCTGTATTTGACTGTCAATCTGGCGATCCGATCCAATACCAACATCCTTGAAGAATTTTTCAGCCCCGGATGTATCGAAAACATATTTGACTGCTTTAATAGCTTCAATGTTCTCATTCTCCATCAATTGTAAGATTCGTTTAACGAAGGCAACAGCTATTGCGCGGCAGACTTGCTGATCTGATGCATCAGTGGATAATCGTAAACCCATGAGCTCTAATTTGGCTGAATCGAAATCGCCATATTCTTTGAGGGTATCCAAAATACCATTGACTGCATCATTATGAAATCCTTCATTATAAGAGCTAGGATCCGAACTAGATATGATTGACCCATTAAAGCTAGAATGACGTATGTCTGACGGTTGAATTTCATCTTGGGATAATTTTGACGCTAAAGTAGAAATAGATGAATCTGAAAGATTAAGGTGTGCTATATTGTAGATAAGTGATGAATTTAAAGTATATTTTTCATCTTCATCTTCATCCGATCTGTCTTCACAAATATGCCCTTCGCCATCCTCTCCAACCAAGGCTGGATCGCTAAGAGCCGTACTTGAGGAAATCTCGAAATTATCATCATAATTTGTGCGTAGAGAACGGGTAATTTTTTGACTCTCTTTGACTACAATACCATCTCCTATCCGCACACCAAAAGATATTAATGCACCAGATTGTAATTTGCAATCCTTTCCGATCACACAACGATTAGCAACAATAGCACGATTTATCAAGGAGCCATCTCCAACTTTTACATCATCCCAAATGTAAGCATTCTTTATAGTGACGTTCTTTCCAATTTGACATCGTCGTCCTATGATACTATTCTCAATTAAGCTAGCATCATCAATGACCGTATCCATTCCTAATACAGTTCTCTTGCCAACTTTACACGTTCGAGCTAAAATAACTCCGTTTTCCTTACATAACCTTCCCTTTTCATATTTATATGTCTGGCCGGTGACTAGATTACTATCAGGAACGAACGGATATGTCCATCTACCGAGAATATCCTTGCTCACCGATTCATACATTTGAAGATTAGATACCCTTGCGGCATAGTAATTGTCGATAATCTCTGTATAAATCATTTTCCCATGTAGTTCAAAGTCTTTTAAGACCCCATTTAGGAAGTCCTTTCTTGGTAATTCAAAATCAAACGATTCTGCCCATAGAGCCAATACATCTGGTGTACAAATGTCAATTCCACAGTCTATCAAGTCGGATCGTATCTCCATCTCAGGATGTGCTTTCAATAGTTTCGGGTCGATATTTATGTATCTCATTACTTGTAGAGGATGAATCTCCTCGTAGTGTAAACAACGATTGATTTTTGGATCTACTACAAATACTGGAGTAACTCCTTTGACAGCAGTTCTATGGGTTCCTAGGCCAGCTGTTCTTAAAACCATAGTCATTATCGCATTTTTATCAGCACGATTACGCGCTCTATGCAACTTGAGAGCTTTGTCAATTGGAAAGTTTGAAATTAAGTCTCCATAAACTATTAGGAAATCTCCTTTAATTAGGTTTCGTGAGTCCAAATCGCGCATAGCATCACCAATAGAGCGAGCAGAAGTCTTTACTGTCTTAAGAACTTGAAACGGAGAAGTAGGAGAATCAGGGTTCCACCTAGATTCTTGAATGTAGTCTTCTATAATGGAGGCATATACACCACAGTATATATAAATATCCGCCACACCTGACATTGCGAGAAATTCCAGAGTATATTCCAGAAGAGCTGTATTGGCAAGAGGGAGAAGACACTGGACATTGTTAGAAAGTAAATCCCGGATACTATGGATACCACGCCCAGCTACAGAAAACTTACTCTTGGTGTTTCTAAAGTGAAAGGGGCAAACCGTGTCTTAAAGAAATCTGCAAGAATCTATAATTAAAATCCCATCAATCTATAAGTTAGAGAAAGTTTCTCCTTTAATTCAGAAGAATATAATCATTTGTAAGATTGTCCATACCACTGCTTGTAAAGTTTCTTCGCGCTCATCATCCACTTTCTTGCTAGACGTGGTAGCTTTTTTACTTTTGGCACCCAGCTTACCCCCCTTAGCTGCGCCTTTTGTTGACTTTGATGACTTCGTGTTCATTATACTGAGACTTGAATCTATCCCTCCTTTAACCCCCTCAATTAAAAGGGGAAAAAAGAATTGCTCTAGGATAGAATGCAGATATGAATATGGTATTTGATAAACAAAAATTGTGGCAAGAATTTTTAGAAAACTTCCGGTTTTTCTATTATTCTAGGGTATATTCAACAACTTCCTGAAGATAAAAGTAATTTTCATAATTCGTTAGTGTTTAGCCGCCTAAGATCATTGCAAAAAAATCCCTCTTTATCATTTCGGAAGGAAGAAATTCTAGAATGTTATTTGTGAGGCCTCAGATTTCTTTCGTTCTCTACGCCAATATTTTATCATTGCTAAATGCCCCGCTAAGATCAGAATGAACGTCCCTCCAACAACACATTTTATCGAATTTTCTTATCGATTCCCTAAAGCCCCTCTTAGATATCTATCTTAGTTTAAAGAGGTTCATACTTCGGGTTCTAGAGGCTATCAACATTTTCTAGAGCGCAAAGAAAGCTAGATTCAATTAGGATATAACACAAAATAACAGGTCAAGTGTTATTGGAATAGACGCCGTTCATCGTTTGAACATTGATCAGAAGAGGCCTTCTTTGGTCAAAGAATATCCTTTTGGCTCAAAAAATTTAAGTTGGCTCCGCGATACCTAGCTTAAACCCATATACAATTCAAGGACATAGTTCAGTATAATCTAAACATAAGAAGACCCCTAATTCACTGGAGAAAACTGGGTTCAATCTTTTAATTAAAGAAGAATGCTCTCAGCAAAGGCTCCGAGAACCAAAAAAAATTTATTCTCAGACTACTTCACACTAAAAAAAGTTCCAGGCAATTTAATCAATCAGACGATCTCTGAGCCCTCAAATACTGCTGGAGAGGAGCAAAGTTTACTTTGTCGATTGAATTGAAAAGCAAGGACGTTATCAATGGCTATGAATGAATCAATTCATAGCCTTTTAATGTGGCCCAGCCACGTTAATTATTAAGAACACATCAATGCATGCAAAGCAGACTCAAATTAGGCTTACAAGAGGCTCTAACATACATTGAGATAATCAGGCTCTTTTATTACTATTTTTTCTAAACTTGAATCGTAATTTCAATGCTACATTTTCGTCTGACTTCTCATTGAAATTTAGAAACAAAAAATTTGGAGGTTTAAGATAAATCTTTGCATCTAAATCGAAGTCATTTCCGGATATTAACGGATGAAACCTGGCTTGAGCTTTAAAGGAAATTTTTAATTTTTAATTTTTATTGAAAAATAAACTAATTAAAAAATCAAAACAGATGTTCCTAAGTTGTAATGTGTCTATCATGAGTCTGATGATATTGTGTAGCCCTCGTAGTTATAGCTCACTTAATAAAAATTGTATTATTATAGCTTTTTGCTAGGTATGAAATCTAATTGTAAATGATAAGCAGGCACAAAAACTTTCGTGATTACATATAAGAGGTTTGTATCATCTAGATCTATGATTTAGTGTTCTTTGTGAGTTCTCTCGCTATGTAAATTTACATGAGAGATGGATAAAAACTATGTAGCTAACAATTCAATCAGTGAAATGGCGCTATTGTCAGTTGGAGATTGGAGGTATCAAATACGGTGTCTGTCAGGATTTGGTTCTCAATTCCTGCAACTTAGTAAGCATATATCACGTGACATTAAATGTTGAGTTTACGACAATCATTATGTTATCTTGTTACCCTAGTTACTGTGCTTACACCAGTAACACTTTATTTCCTTCCCATTTCGGATGGGATCTACGATGACCATTGTTAAGCTCTGCCTACTATCCTTTTCTTGTCCTCCACGCCTTGTCTTCTGTCTTTACTTAACTCCTTGATTATTGTCTAGAGAATCGATATAAATAATATAATACTAGAACTCCCTTGACAACTGCCCTCAACCTTATTCAATCCATATCTAAGCCCTTTGACCTATTAAAGATTAGTAGCCTCCCGTGCTGACAGTGTCATTAAGCAAGCAAACAAATTTTTCCACTCGTATCTCGTCTTCTATTTGGCAAAAAATTTCGCCGTAAGCTACAATGTTACTAGGGAAGTGAGACAGATACGTAGGATTGACTGTATTCAATGCCATAATAAAAAATATCATCAATATATTACTGATAACATTTTTGGATAAGTTTGATCAAAATAAATGACTAAGCAAACGCTAATTGTCTTGCTGGACTAAAAATTTTCCTAAATCACTCTTGTGATGAGTAGACAGCATTACAAGCGTAAGGTCTTGGAGTTACCTATTCTCAGACAGTTATGGTATCTAACCTTCTCTTAAATCCATAAATTCGGCTTTTAATTACCGGATCTTCTCGAGCTTTTATATTTCTCACTTCATTCACCGACTACAGCCTCTTGATGATGGTGTCTTTGTTGTTCCTAAAGCTATTTACCACATTCACGAGTTAATCGATCTAATTTCACGAACTGAAGATCAATCTTCTTCTATGATTAAGGCTTCTAGTGTTATCCGAACTTGGAGGATAGCTAGACTCTAGAGATTTAATTCTCAGAGAGTTTTCAGTTTCTTTCCAGCTCAGAAGCTGCCTATTGAGGACCTACAAGGCCGGAAACTCTCGCCAACTTCAATAACAAGAATACGAACTCTTAATGCTACAATTAACAAGGCAAACATTGATAGCCATAAAAAGGACCTTTTGCAGCCCGAGGTTATTTTCCTAAATGTCTCAATACTACATAGCGCAAATTTATCTAAATAATATCCCAAAGGCTAAGAGAACACGAAAGAAATAAGCCGTGGGATTTTTACGCTTTGAAGATCGATCGGATACCTTTTTTGTTTCCTAGAATGTGCAGATCTTTCGAGCTATTCTTATTTGAAAGGGGAAATGAAGAGGTGGTTTGATGATCCTCCCAAATAGCTAAAAAGATAGAATGAAATTTTAGACAGAAGCTCGAAGTGATCAAGTCACTTCAATTGAGGTATGTCAATTCGTATCTCTCTAGAAGAAGGCGGGTTTTTAGAAGACCCGAGAGACTAGAAATGTAGCGAGCAGGGGTTGAAGAGGTAGCAGCAGTCTTTCATAGACCTCTTCAGCTAGCTTCGCTTTTAACAAGTCTTGTTAAGAAGATAAAGTTTGTTATCGTTAACCAAGGGATAGTAATAGTGGATTTGGTAATAGTCACTATGTGATTAATACAGGGCCATTCTATTGCTACTTAGAGCAGCAGAATTCATTACGAAATAACTACTATTGGTGATGCAGCTATGATTAATTGCTTTTACAGCTTCATGAACAAGCTTAGGAAAGTATTTGTTCAAGCTACTCGTGGGTTAGCCAGTGGACAATAAAAATTAGAAAATTCATTAAATCTTCTTAATGATTTTTACACTGTCTTCTAAATTCGGCTTTGTGTTGAGGACGTCGTTACGCTAGTTGACCCCCAATCACTGTAATGAGCTAGGAGGGGGATGGAAGTACTATATCAGGCCAAAAAAACTATAACTTTTATTTACCCTGCAATTTACCCTGCAATTCTGCTAAAAGGATAAAAGTCGTGCCAGATAGGGTAACGCTGATTTTATACAGGGCTATTTCAGCGCTAAATTACCATTCTGATTAGCTCAAATATATATGTATATATATATATATATTTTTTTTTTCCCGCACTCTGCATATTTTAGCGGATTTACCTGCTCTACGAGATAGTGCATAAGCTAGCATTACTAGACGCCTAACTTCTAAGGCCCCATTTTCTACTGATCTAGATGCATTACCAGAGAGTTGCAACAGCTGACTTACACCATCCTTATATGAAGCCGAAATCAAGACTGAACTGACTGCTAGACAACCACCAGGCCAGAAAATAAAGAGGGTTTTGATAGTCGTTTAGGGTGGCAAGAGGCAGGCACAACGCTATGAAAAAAAAAAAAAACAACAAAAAAAAAAGCTGATATCGCTACCCAAAGCCTTGAATGGATTAAAAGCTAGCCATAATAGGGCCGGTCAGACTTAGAATTAATTTTCATACAAATCTGTGAAGAGCATTTCTGTGTAGGAATTTATACTTTCCACGTGATGATTAATCAGCAAAAACCACATCAAAATCTTCAAATTCATAATTTCTTACGACTTAAAGTCCCATATTTGTTTCAATAATGGTTCAATTATTTTTTTAAAATGAAAGTAAATGTCGCTTTCAATTCTGAATCATATTCTTAATTTATTAGCAAAAATAAATGTTG
>PEDP01000081.1:0-44688 GCA_002918395.1 Erysiphe pulchra
GCATCCATCCATCACACTACTACAAACAAATAATTTTTTTTTTTTTCTTCTCCAGTGTCCATATCAGAGCTGGATAATCTTAGCTGCGAGTTTCTCAGACTAGTATAGCTTACATGAAGTGATTAGATTAAAGGAATGAGACTATTTTATATTATTTTATCACTTTGTTGAATGAATAATTGATCTAGCCTTTTCTAATTGAAAATGAAATTCCGAATTCCTATTTTTTTATTGATTTGAAAAAAGAAAAATAATAAAAAAAAATAACATGAAATAGAAATGTTAAAAAAGTTTAAAAAAAATAATTACAAGATTAAAAGAAAGTATCATAACTAAAAAGTAATGATAAATACTTGATTATTTTAATAATAACCCGAAAGTTTCAGATCTTGTGAGCTAGCGCCAACTATTAAAGTTATGCAACCGCCAGTTGGCATGACCCAATTCTGTTTTGTAACATCCCAATAGCTCAGATCTCTTCGATTCAAATGAAATTGAACGGTTTTAGTCTCACCGACATCTAGGTGAATCTTTTCAAATTGACGGAGTACTTTGACAGGGAAATCAATATCTCGGGAATCATCATCAAATTCGACGTCCTTAAAACTAATGTAGAGCTGCGCAACCTCTTTACCCGGGACGCGGCCAACGTTAGTAATTTCAATAGATACACTTGCATAGATATTCCATAGATCGGGATTACCACCTTCATCTCCACCAGCGGGTGATGGCGATTGCACGTCAGAATAACCATCAGGATATGGATAATCGCCTTCTTTTACTTCGGTAATATTTGTGATATATGGATAAATGTATTTCTTCAGTTTTCGAAAACCTGGGGGGAAAAGAGCTTCGTGAGCATCTAAAGTGGTAGAAGGATATGTTGGAGGGTTGGCCCCAATAGGTCGGGGACTTGGAAGTTCTGATTTTTCAAGTACTTTAGTGACTACTAAATTATTATATTGAAACTTTGTGTAAGATAATCCAAATCCAAAAGGGTATGTTGGTTTGATATCGTACTTATCGAAATGTCGATAGTCAATGTATAAACCCTCTTCGAAAGTTAACTGAGGAACAGCTAAACTAGAGTTATACAAGATTTTCGCTCCAGGCCCATAGTCATCAAGGGATTTCCCGATTGTGTAAGGAAGTTTACCGCTTGGATTCTCTTTTCCTAAAAGAATATCTGTAAGAGCATTGCCACTTTCTTGTCCCGGAAGATTTGCCCAGACTATTGCTTTAATATTTGAATTGTGAACAAAGCTCTCCATTATAACTGGCCCAACAGAATGTATAACGACAATTGTATCTCCATAACTATTTCCACAGCCATTAGCCACATCTTTTATGAGCTCTTCGCCACCTTTTTGAAGAAAAAGATCTTTTCGATCCCCTTCATTTCCATCATATGTGATATAACCTTCACCAGAGTCAGCATTTGCAAACACGATGCAGATATCTTGCTCTTTAAGGATGCTAGCTGATGTATTTGATGGCAATTTATTGTAAGGATACAGTGTAACTGTATATTTATCTCCGTCAAGGTCCTTCTTTAGTGCAGTTGCAGGTGATATTAAGTAAGGGAATTCAACAGCCCCAGAGCCCCAACCAGACCCGAGAGTACCCTGATTACAACCTCGATCTTCACAGAAATTTGGCCCTTTACCTGGCCCAGAATCTTCACCAAATATTCCAATGCGTATTTTAGCCTGATTTTTTAGCATGTTATCTGAACTCAAAGGCAGAATTCCTGTGTTTTTTAATAATACTGTACCCTCTATAGCTACTTGGCGAGCGATAGTAGAGTGTGTTTCATTTCCAGTTCCCTGAGCTTTTACATAATGGTTAACGACAACTATTTCTTTATCGTCTGGACTTCCTGGACTGATAACTCCCGTTCTATTTTTTGTCCATGAAGAAAAATTTGGACCTTTTCCGTCAAACTTAGTTCGGTCATCTTGCCCTAATTGATACCATGCTGCGACAATTCTTGTGACCATATCATTTAATCTATCAAGAGGCACAGAGCCATTAAGTACAGATTTGCTGAGTTCTGCACCCCAGAAAGACTCGCCGTCACCAAGTCTCAAACGGTCTCCAGACATTGACATATCCAGCCCAGCAAGAGCACTTGCAACTCCGCTTTTCTGTGCAGGCCAATCTGTTACAACAAATCCGGAGAATCCAAGTTCATCTTTAAGGTAACCATTCATGAGCTTCGAATTCTGACAAACATATGAGTTGTTAACCATCTGATAGCTGCACATAACGCTTGCAACACCAGCTTTGATTGCATTTTGAAATGGCCAGCCATATAGCTCATGGAGCGTTCTATCATCTATATTTGCAGATAAGGCATTCTCATTATTATGAGTTTCATAACTTTGACGATAATGCTCTTGTTCATTTCCTATGAAATGTTTAATCGAAGCCATGACACCTTCTTCTTGTATCCCTCTGATTGTTTCAGCAGCTGCAATTCCTTGGAGAGCTGGATCAGCTCCAAAACCTTCCCAGTTTCTTCCTCCAGCAGGCATCCGTCCAAGGGGTCCAACACAAGGTGCAAGAAGCACATTTACACCTTTTAAACGGGCTTCCTTTCCATGAGCTTTACCCCTAGAATACATCAATTGTTTGTTCCATGTGGCTCCAGTGGTGATTCCAGCAGGGAATGCAGTTATATTGTCAGCATAACGAATGCCTAGTGGTCCATCTTGTAAAGCCAGACTTGAAAATCCAACATGAATTGCGGGACCTGTATTTCCAACAGCTAAGCCCATCCTCCAACCTGTACCAGTAGTGATATTAACTTTTTCTATCAGTGACATTTGATTTACTAACTTTTGAGCTTTTTTATAGCTTTCAACCCATTTGAATGTTGAGCCTCCTTTGGGAGTTGGGTACCAAGGTGGCGATTGTCCGTAGGTTATATCTGTAGTATTATCAAAAATATCTGTCCATTTTTGTGAATTTAGCCTCTTTTCAATTGAATTATTGACAGACTTTATATCACTTTTCCAAGATAACTGTGTGCATGATATGAGACTTGTTAAAATTAAAATGGCTGAGCATAAAGAAAGTAACACTCTCAGAAGCACTTTAGTAAATTTCGTTTCGGGCTTAAAAGCTTTTTCTTGAGACTTATCAGAATCGATATTCTCAGTAAGTAGAAAATCTTTATATTTAATTAAAATCGGCCTTTTTTTAGAAATTATAGGAGCTCCCGAGATGAGACTCTCTTCTTTTTTATAATTCATCGTCATAAATCTCATGATACAAAGAGCTATCAAGAAATTGGAGTTGACTGAGATTTGTAATTCATATAGTGACTGTTTGTCTTTCTAAATTTTTGATGGAAGAATATATGATTATTCATTTCTCTTCAATCGGAATTCTTTATAACAGGCCATACAAGGAAAGCTGGATGCCTTTTAGTGTTAGTTCACCTCGAGAAATACAAGTTTACTACCATGTTTTCTTCTTGAGCATCTTCACCTGGATTAAATCCTTGTGCGAATTTCCGAAAGTGTATCCGGGCTGTAAGGTAGAGAAATGCCGCCAACGTTACCCCATTAATGTAGTGCGCCATTGTCTTCAGCAAATGGCATGGGCCCATTTGCATAGCAACGCCTTTGTTGATTGTTTATTGTTGTTTTCCCGATAAAAAAAGAAAAGAAAATCCGTCTTAGCGCGATTTCAGAAGTTCTCCGCTCAATCAGATTCACACGAAACTGTTTGAAAGACACGAATACACTCTTTTAAGCTATGAACTTGACACCCTCGATTCGTTAAGTGGTATTTCACATCATGATACTTGCGATATTTGATGTCAGGTTGTTATCACCACAATTCCAATTCACGCTGATTAGTACCTTGGACAACGCAAGCAAAAGTCCCAGATTCCTACTATCATTGAGCCTGCTTTATGTTAAATGCAAGATAAGTAAATAATATTTTCCTCAATACTCATAAAAACATAAAAATACCCAGCTCGATTCGGGCCAAGTGAAGGGATTACTTAATAGTGGATCTTAAATAGGTTCGGATTGAGATAATTGGCTATCGTAGGGATTATTATCGCTAAATCGTTCCACCGTCTTTTAGAAGTTTTACGGACTAAATTAGGGACTGCACTAAAATATGCATGCAGGCAGGGATAAAATATCTATCAAACGTAACGCTATAAAGTCGGTCAGAAATGCAATTGACCGGTTCAGGAACTTCCATCATTCCGGGGTCAAACGGTTCTCCCATAAGCTAAAGCACCTGGCATCCGCCAACACATAGTTACCGCGTACTTTTCAAACTACTAACCCATCATTTAAGTGCTCTATTATATTATCAAAACTAATTAGATTTAATACTAAAGTTGCCATTCATTACGTATAGATTCCATTGTTTGAGTTGCAGCCACAATCCCGGCACCCAAAGTAGATAAACGATTCCCTAGCCGTTTGACACATTGCAGCTCTAATAGCCTCAAAGCGATCAGTTGAGTTAATCTGAGCCTAATTTCTTGCTCTTATTAGCTTTAACCTATCCTGTTGATGTTTAGCTTGCTGAACTTCGATTTTTGTTGCGCTTCCCTAGCATTTGCTTTGGCAATTTTCTTGCCTGCTTCATTCAGCAATGCCCTCATTTTCCAATGGAGATTTTCTGTTTAAATGAACTTTTGGGTAGCCACATGTGGGGCTTTTGAGCTCTTGGATGTGTAAAAGTGTTCATTTATTTCCTCTGAAATTGTCCGAGAATTAGGCAGAGTGGTTGGTCAGCCAGATAATTGTAAAGATTATGGAATAAGTACTGGGCAGAGGCCACTCGCTCGTCAACCTGCTTAAAATACTCGTTCTAACATTTCTTCTTCCTGTGCCTTGTGATATACACTGGTGAAATGCTCCTTCTTGATTGATGCAGCATCATCAAGTACACAGAGATCTCTAATTTGGTTCCGGTTTTTGACTGGACTATCGAAAAGGGACCAAGATCCAAGGGAAGTAGCATGTATGATGCAATAGATGTATGTTGTGTTGCTTGTGGGACCACTTGATTGAGAATAAGAAGTCGATGCTGACCTTATTGAGGAGTGCTATTTGGAGTACAAAATCTCTTTAGTCAGTCCAGTCCAGCTTAAGTGATATCCATCCGTTCTGCGATGTCATATGTAGCTAATCAGATATGATTTCACTTGGAAACCATATTGATTGTAGATGTAAGTCCTAAAACATGACCAGGCACTGAAGCTTCACTCTAGTAGCTAGTATTTCAGATAGTGTTAGCCTCTATGTCAATCTGAATTCTGATGCGCTCAAAGAAATCAGAAAATGCATAAATAGTCTCAAAATTAGCTGCAGTAGTTCTTGCACTTGCAATTTTGCAATTTTTCGTCCCAACTGTAGATGCAACCTATGGATTGCTTCCATGGGAATTGGGAGCCCAGTTTTGACTCAGTAGTTTATCGTCACTATTGGCGTGGAGGATTTAAGCATCCATTTTTCGTAGTCGAGCATAAGATGGAGCGTTGTGCGCGGGAAACTTCTTAGATCACCCACTATATTAAGAAATTTCTCTTGCTCTGGTGTTAATTGCTGCTGATTTAACTTTAATGTGGATTCAGAAACATCATAAACAGAAGCTGCCTTCCTCAGGCTAGTGATACAGGAGAAAATATGGGGCTGAGGATCAAGATTACCTGATTATCCAGCATAAGCGCCAAGCCTCTACTTGAATTATCACTATAGCAACCGTTTTCCTTTTTCTTTGGGCCCTTCTACACAGCATGCCCACTTTGTTTTTGAAATGTTTAGAGCAAGTTCTACATATATTACCGTGTTTACTTCTTACCAGAAAAGAGAATCCTTATTTGGGACAATAACAAACCGCAAGAAGATTTTTTTAAAAGTAGTTGACCGCATACATGTTTGATAAAATCTAGAACAAAGTGGTGGAAAAGGGGAAAATTCCTAACACGACGCGTAAAAAATAACAAGAAAGTAATAATAAGATATGGTATTATGAGATAAAATTGTAGGGATGATCAGCAAAAACAGGGGGTGGTGCTCATCACCATCAAGCAGTTCAATATCTCCAACAATTCACATTGGACTAATTTTCAATTGAATCTCGAGCATTATATTTTGAGATTGTTGGCCCAATTGAATAAGTGAAGTAAACAAAAATAGAAGCATATACTTCATATGACCATTCAAAACACAAACAGAATCCCTCTACATCTTAGTCTATTGTCGCACAATTATAAATGTTTATTCATTATAAAGGAGGATGTTTTCTTTCGAACAAAAGCTACAAATAGGGTTGAGAGACTTTTGAATCGAGCCAGGATTAGAGATTTTGGCCTATATTTGAGACACACACTCCATTGTTAGCTTTCTCGTCTTCTAGCGAAGAGCTGGAAATATTTGATTTGTCAAGGATTTTCACCAAATCTTGTTAGAATTATTCGAAGTGTAAGGACATTGCTTCTAACATAGAGGTTCATATAATTTCATTTTTTAATTTTTAACAGAAAAAATTCCAATTTATTTATCTCTTGAAAATGATGTTGACTGGGTGCTTACAATGTCAAAAGTACTTGAAAAATATGAATCAATTCGTTTGCCATTGACGTTATATATAATCAGGTACGACTTTAATATTATCCGGGTGAAAAGTAAAAGATGGAAAAATTTCCTCAAAATTGTGTGACAGCAAGCTTCTTGTTTCTATCTACAACTCCAAAGAAGATTCAGTATCTAACTTAGTTATTTGCAAAATTATCAATTTGCAAAATTTTCTTGACCTCACCAAGAGAATGTCATTAAAGCTGGATTAAGGGCAAGAGGCAACAGTAAATGACTTGTGGTAACTGTTGCCATAGGTAGAATAGCCACAAAATCAGTGATTCGCCAATCATAGGGTACAAAGGGTGCACAAGCAAGGATAATCATACTGACAATCCCAAAAAGTGAGAAAATCATTGAAAACTTGAATCTTTTGAGAACTCTAGGAACCTCGATGAAAAAGTTTGAAAATTCAGCTTCCTTTGAGGTGGCACCCCATGACATATCAACTTCAAACATATGAGAGAGCAAAGCTTGAGACACATGTAAAGATAATCCACCCAAAAATATAGCTAGCATGAATGTCCATTTAATGTTTTCGAGTAAAGCATTTGTGAGGGATTGCTCACCAATCCGGTAACGCATAACTGCAAGGGCTAAATTGCCAAGACCATTGAATACAATAATGATAGAGAACCAAACTTGCCAAGAGTCGGTATAGTATTTGTCAAGATATCCATTGAACCAGCCAATAATGAAGTAATTAGCAGTTGTCATGATCCAGGCAGCCCCAATCGCGTAGTATGTACCAATGTAAGCAATAATAGTGATTTTTGATGTAAGGCGGATATCTGAGGCTAAAAATCGCCAGAATAATGGTGTAAAAGGTCCTTTATATATCCATTTTCGAATTGGATGAAAAAGTAACTCATTACAACCGTAAGCATATTTTTCCCATCTTGCAAGCTCATCATAAACTGTCAAAGATACTCCCTCTTGAAAGCCACGACCAGCCCATGTTGCGAGTCTTATCGTATAACCGTTACATTGTAAGCGAAGTGACATATCAAAATCTTCAGAAACGTGAGATTCGGACCAAAACTTTTCATAGTTGTCTTCGTCCATGTAGGAAACAGACTGAAGGGCAGACCAGCGTAAAATAGCATTATGACCAACAAAAGGTGCGATATCACCATTTGAGACCGTGTATTGGATAGCCGTATAGATTAGATTAGTAAAGAATGTTATACCATTCTCAAAGTATGTATTAACAACTTGCATAACTCCAGAAGAAAATTGCAAAATTCCAACTTCCGGAGATTGTTCCATCTCAGAGCAAGCATCTAAGAGGCAATCAGAAGGAACACGGGTATCAGAGTCAACTGTTAAGAATAAGTTTCTTCCTTTCTCATTTAAACATGATGTATGACACATGAAATATCGCTTACCAAGTAGTATGTAGTCTCCTATACGGATATTCCCATCTGCCCAAGCGCGTCCTTCTTCTTTAATGGTCTCTGTAAGGCAATGCTCATATGCTGCATTTTCATCGCTTTGAGTCCAGTATGATGATCTTTGAACCAAAGCAAGTTTATCTTCCACTATACAAGATATATGGATACCATAGTTCATATTAGAGGCCTACAAAGCTAAGTTAATTTTGATCTTTTAAATTTGAAAATAATCTAATAAAGTTGAGGTGATTTAAATAAAATATGATAAAAAAATCTTGAAGATTCAAATTTGCCGTTATTACTAAAAGTGATGATTCAAAGCATACAAAACATTTATTGCTTACTTTCTTAACTGTGGATAATTTCTCAGCTATAATTCTGATATACAAGATGGATAGTAAACCTACATTTTCCTTTTCTTATAAAATTTTCACTATGTCTAGGTCTGGCTACCCATCCAATATTATGGTTACTGTAAAATTCAATCCTTGCTCGTCTTTCCTCTTCATTGATAATTTGAAGGCCATCATCGTTTATAAATAAATTAGCAGAGCCACCTTGAAGTTCGTATGTAGAGATGGCTTGTTTAATTGATTTGATAGTTGGAGCTATAACCGCGTTTAAGCCTTCTTTATAAACAGGACACTGAATTGTGACATGTGGGAGAGTCGCACTCTGAATTCTTTGGGGAGCTTGAGCTGAGTAAAACTTTGAATTAATAGACATTTGTCGAATAGGACCAAGCATTTGGGCTAAACAGCCTATAATAACCTGAGCAAAGAATAGGGTGAAGAAAACCTGAATCGGAGTTAAAACAAGAAGTACGAGTCTAATATAAGCGCCATCTATCGCAACTTCTATAGCAAGTTGGCGAAAGCCCGCCCCCAAAGTGACCATAACCAAAATTATGGTTAAGGAAACTAAGACAGTATTTTGAAGATGTATTTGACGTCGTTCAGGCTTATTATTCCCACTCTCTTCGTCTCCTTCGTTTAACTCATTATTCAGTTCCTTTTTCTCATCTCCTTCAAATTCTCCAGATTTCCACACAATCTCCATTAGCTCTGATTCTATTTGCTTTGCACGCTGAGCTAGATTTAATGCTTCATCATCCCAGACAATTAATAAAGTCTCTGTTGCAACAAATGCAGCAAATTGATGTTTCCTAGCTCTTGATAGGTCCTCAATATTCTGTAGAACTTGAATACGAAGACCATTAAGTAATGGGACATCTACCGCGTTTGGGCACCACTGAAAAAAAGACTTGATAACTCTGGAATTAACAGTCATAGCACACTTATTGTAATCAGTCTCTTGAAGAATTTAAATGAACAAAAATAATAGCAGCTTTACCTGAACGTTTAATGCTTTACAAGCTTTAGCTAAGGCAGAGCTAGCTAATTGCGGTGGATAAGCCATATAGGTATTTTTTGATTTTCTGAGTAAAACTCCCTCTGAATCTCCATTTTTATCATAGACCCAAAGGTGAGAACATTGCTGTTGGTACAAGTAATTGACCATAACTTCATGCTTTACATCATTCAAACAAGTTGAGCTTTGCGCAGATAAGTTTGAAGTAGAATCTCTTGAAGACCGTGGTCTTGTTTGCGGTGTGTGGAGCATATCATCGTAGCTGTAATGTGATAATTTTGAAGCCACGGCTGAAACATCTTCTTCCATAACTGATCATAAATACTGCTGAGTTTTATTGTTCCCAAAATCTTATAGCTATACTATATAGTAAAGATACTCTTTATTTGAGATATGAGCATACAAGACCAAGGACAACAGTATAAGATTCACAGAAAGATTTAAGAAGCATTTGCCAATTTATCTTCTAAGAGAAGTCAATAGCTACCATCATAAAATACATACTTTGATGTGGATCGTATCTCAAGCATTGAGTAATAATTTAAATTACTTAGATTCGGGACTTCCAACTTGTTAGTTTGATTTTTGTTTCCGTATGAGGACTAGTAGGTTAAAGCTCCGAAGATCAATATGATGAGATTAATTAGGAAGTAGTTAGATTCGGAACCTTAGCAATTAGTAACCTGAAGTAGCTAAATTAACACACGTACGACTCTTTTAAGAGACAAGGCCAAGAAATGAAGACAAATTGAGTAGTTCTACGGCCATTTTTTGTTTGACTGAGATATTTTAGCATCTCTTGTAGAACAGTCTTGTCTATGCTGTTCAGCCCGTTCGGCAACATGCATTTCGCCATAATCTTTGATATTTTTTTTAAAAAATCATAGAGTTCTGAGTTCTCTTTCAAAAGTCCTAGCTGAGAAAAAGATTGCTACAATATAGTGAAACTTCTTAGAGTTTCATCGCTTAATAAGCATATATATCTAGATTTTGCTGAGAATAATCAAAATAGCTTGAAGATACTTCTGATACTGTACTGATTCCATTTTCACCATAAGAAGCAAAATTTCGAATTCACATGCTTAAATTTCTTCACATGATATCAGCATTTTAATTCATCTGTCAGAATTGATGTACAATTAAAGTGGGCAAAAATGTAGTAGAATCTTCGGAAAAAATATTCATTGATGCAGGTTGCCGAAAAGAAACAACCACGTTCGCACGGTTATTTGCCGACTTCTGAATGTAAATATCTTGTGTTATATAAAATCCTCTCATAACTAATCCAAATCGACTAGTTTTGGCAAATAAATTTAGGCATACATCCCATATTAGGATTTAATATTCGTATTTGTGCAATAACATGCAAAAAAATGCCCTTATTACAATAACATCCCGTTCTTTCGGAATTTATTGTACAGATCTGACCTAGGAATAATAAATAATCGTGATATGATCTTTTATTAAAATTGTATTATTACATTTCAATGTTGTAATGTTAGAGTTGAGCTTTACGCAATTTATAATTTATTAATATCTGTTTTTGTAGTTGCCAAGGCTGGAAGACCATAGCTTAAATTTAGCTCTCATATTTCTGTTCAAAAAATTTAATATCGAAGTAGAAAAATACTTCAGAGTATGCATTAGGGCTAATTGAATTAATCAGCTTAAATTCACCTTTATAGAGAAAGAATGAAAGTTGACCTGTCTATAGATCAATATTGCTAATAATTCGTGTTTTTATTTGAGCGAGGACCTTAGATCTTTAATAGACCAGGAAGATTTCCAACCCTTCTTCTAGTTAGAAAGGTCATGTACTAATTCAAAGAAGGAAAAAACCCATACTTTAAATCTTCAACTTCCTTTTTCTTCAGAAGATCTTTAACTCTCGTCATTTTTTCTTCATAAGCTTATCTAGCAATAGTTTAAGTCCTTTAGATTCATCTTTGATTGAACTCAATCATCTTCATTTCCGTCACACTGGCTCCACATCTTAACAGAAGATATTTCCATTTTCCCAGCTCCAGGTTCGGTCCAAGTTGGGTACCATTCATCACGAGCATCCCAGAAAGCTTTAGATGCAGTGGGGCTATGGTCCACCCAAGGTTTTCCACTAGCACCATCTTCAAACCAACCATTGGTACCTCCTACGGCTACATTGATGACCAAGTAAAATTCTTGATCAAAAGGTGTTTGTTTATGACCAGTCCGACTCCATTCATCAATCATTTTAGTTACATTAATATCACTTAATGGAAATAGACCACGTGCGTAAAGGGGCTCATTAAAGTTAGAATAAAGAACCTGGAGAAGAACGGTATCAATATACGTGAAAATATATTTCTGGGACCATTCAAGACCAAATACATGTTCAGTTTTGGCATATGTGGTATGTAATGAGGTTCTCTTGGAATTTGTCCGCCACCATGCATCATTTGATATATCTGGTCCCCAGTGAAGTGTTGAAGATACGACATTGTTTCCACCCTGAGCATAAGTATGATTGTTTCCTCGAGATTCCATAATGTCAATTTCGCCTGATGCCGGCCATGTCCCATATGTTGCGTTTACAGGTAACATCCAAATTGCCGGCCATAACCAATCTCCAGAGGGTAACTTTGCAGTGACTTCAACACGTCCATATTTAATCCTAGCACCCACTTTGGTGTTTATCCTTCCAGATTTTACAGGCTGAACTATGGTACCCGTGGTTAGGTTAGTAATTGTAACACAGTTTGATAAAATATCGGATGAACATATGCCATCTGATGTCAAATTAATAACAGAGTTTTGGTCGATCAAAGAGGACTCCTGGAGTGTTGGTTTTATAATAAGTTTTCCGTTTTCCACATAAACGTTCTCATCAGTTATTGTAGTTTGTTCGAACTGCCCATTTCTAGTTCATTTTAGAATACAACTAGGTAAATAAAGGCTAAGTATCTTACCCGAAACCACCAACTTCTGCTTCTCGACTCCATATTTCTGTATTAAAGCCTCCAGAAAAACTATCATCGAGGATCTGACAATACTTGTGATGTACAACAGAGGAAAAACCATCATAAACTAAGAATCCCGCAATTCCAACACCAACTATGAGTCCAATCAAAGGTAATATTAAAACCCAAATTTCTTTTGGATCTTTCTTCTGATTCCATTGTTTTTGTAGTTGATCCTTTCGTAATCTTCTTGAATGGAAATATAACGGCCTAGAAGATCCAGCTAGATGAAGAGAGCCAGTTGGGGACGTAGAAATTGAATATGAGGGTGAAACTAAAGGACTCTCCTTGACTTTTGGATTGCTTTTGTTATTAGATGAGTTGCTTACAGTCTTAAAATTCTTAATAAGTACGGGCATATTTGGTCTTCAAACGGTACAAAATGTAAGAGTATCTTCTAAGTATACACCATAATCCAAGATAACTGAGAAATTCTAACCCTTCTCACGAATTACTTTACATTTTTTCTAAAGGAAATCCATGACGTTGGGCGAGATAATCTCGCCTTGAAATGAGCATTACCCAGAATAGAGTCCATACTATCCAAGAATGTTGCCGTGTGATAATTTTTTGAATTGGTTTTATTTCTAATCATACAGTTTCTCATAATGTAACCAGAGATCGGAATGAGAGTGGCTGATGATATGGCTTAATGTAATAATCCAATCTCAATTATCGCCGAAGATTTGATCAGCTCTCTTTACGCATGTTGGAGAAAGTGACACGCTTACTGATGTACATCAGAAAAACATGGATGAAGGGGTACATTCGTACATTCATTGTGGCTTCTTTTTGTAGACATGAGTTTATATTTTTATTTCGGGTCATCAATAGGACCCGAAATAAGCCATGGCCGATTAAACAGAATGACTACAATTTTTAATATATATTCCCTTCGTCTCTGATAATTCTTGCTACCTTGAATATTAATTCACTGTATCACGTGAAAGTAAAATCCTCTAATTATTGTTTTGTCGTTTAGACTTTGAGACTTTTTAAAAGGATAAGCTTTAGTTAAGTACTCGGGAAATTTTAATCACATATTTTATATATAGCTATCTGAGCTCTTAGTTTCGACGAATCTTTAGATCTAAGAATCTTTTAGTGTCGAAAAGAAGCCATTTGAATTAAAACTCAGGATACATCATTTGTGATATCTCCATAGCGTCATCTATCCAAGTTATTATGAATAAATGTTTGTAAACCGAAAATAATTAACGCTTTCTAATTCGACTAAATAAAAAGGCTACTTAACAGACGAAAGCTTTTTTATTTGAGAACTTCATATCTCGAAAGCTTTTAAAATACTTATTCTAGATAAAGCAGTCTTGTGATACGAGTGGATCTGGGCAGCTTGGAGCTAAAATGTACAAATTTACTGAATTGTATGAATATAATGTGCATTTATCTGTTTCTCATGCATCTTCCATGGCGCAATTGGCTAGCGCGTCCGACTGTTAATCAACTAAATCGGGAGGTTCACAGTTCAAGCCTGTGTGGAAGAGTAATATTATTTTTTCGACTCAGGAGACTTTTATTTTATTAAATTTCTTTTGTATTTTACAAATAGAAAATCTACCTCTCTTTCTTTATTGAAAATTAAGCTCGCCTAGCTAGAGTAATACTAAAACCCATGAAGTGATCACCAATGCTAGGCGACGGCATCGTTAGCTTTGTAGACAGTGAATTGAAGAAGTGAAAAGTAATGATGATTTAAGAAAGAGAGGTAAAACTTTCTACATCCATTATTTGATTCTCAATTTTCTGACCAAACTCCCCAGAATTCTCGTAAGTTGAGAGCATTATTACGAATTTGAAAAATTAGTGTCATTTGATGTGTATCGGGCTTATGCGGGAATTGAGGTAGCAATCTGGGGCTGAAGACGATACATAATGCTTCTGCTCCGCATTCTCTCTAGATCGACCTCTGATAGAAACATTACTTATCCAACCAAATGCTTTTCTTTAACATATTTTATGCTCTCAACCGCCAATATATACTGGAATTTATAAACTGTGAAGAATTTAGACATGCTCTCATCGGTTCGTATATATCGGCTGCGCGAAATTTGGATTCCGTTGGTTTCAAACCAGCAATCTTCTGTCGTTCGCAGTGGATGTCCAGACTCTGCTTGGGGAAAAGGCAAGGATAGTAGACCATAATGCCGTCTAACTTGATTAGAGCTAGTTCTGAACTATGGGGTGGCTTTCACCAGCGGATGATTCTGAACATTTGGATGATGAGAGTCCACAAACAACATCGATAGGTAAGTTGAGTTGATTTGGTCATGAAGTTAGAAAAATCAGTATCTAGAACCGTATAACTAAAGAGGTATCATTAAGTTGCAGAACAAGGGGTTTACGCTATCTACAGGAGTGATGCCAACAATTTACAATCAACCAGAAAATCATCAAGTTCAGGGAAATTTTCTGTGATCCTCAGCACCAGAGGCTTTTAGATAAAGTCATTCAGCTTCATCATTGTAAGCCAAAGATATATCGATTACTCTAGATCTAAATTACTTGAAAGTATGCATAGCAGAAACCTCGAGAAACTGTTGTTTGAGATGTGATAATCCGATCGATTTAGATTTGCATTACAATAAATTCTGTGAAGAAAATTTACGATCTTGAGTTAAAACCAACTTTCTACTTAGAGATGGGAAATCTCTTTAATGGCTTGACTATGAAGAGAATTTTTGTACCAAGATGTTGAGCAGAAAAAAATAATAAAATCATCCATTTTCAAGGCAAAGACCAAAAAATGCTCATATTAGTACCCCTTGTACTTTAATTTAAGCCTAAATTTTCAAATATATCATCAGGGCTATAACTTAAGCTACAATTGAATTTCAGTATTCGGATATTTCGAATTAAATTTTTGGGGGGGGGAAATTGATACAGGAATTCCAGTTCATGGCATAAGAGTTTTGATTTTAGAACCTTTTAAACGAATCTTTTGAAAATGTATTCATTATTAAGTGGATGTTGTGAAATCGGGAATTTGTAATATAAGCTGTGGCTCACAAGGAAACTTGTACATCTTATGGTAGGACAATTTTTTATATTAATTCAAACTCGGAAGAAAACACAGTTTTGAAGTAACTGGCGCAACTAATCTTCTTTGATAATCAAGCGGACTCAATGAGTACTTGAATGAGAATGCCAATATGATACCCTGGAGTAAGTGTGACATGGCTTACTTACATCGTTTTTTTCTCCTTTTAGAAGATGGATTGAATTGAGAGATGATATCTTCTCTTCATTGATAGTAAGCTTTAACTATTACTTAAAAGTTCTGTATGTCAAGTATGGCAACTATCAACTATTACTTGATGTGAGTACTACGAAATTCTATACAGGTCCCAAACCTCAGAAAAATTCGTGTCAAGTAAAAGGAAAACACGATAAAAACTCACTGCACTTGGCCCTCTAGATCAAACCGATAGTTTTCCTGCTTATCTAGAGATCTCCAAACCCCAAAGATATGAAAGCTCGAGCATGGATCCTTTTCACTATTACGATTATAGGTTCATTCTTAGCTTTCGTGAACGGTCAGGACGGTAATCCTCAAGACTTGAATTATCTCTTGTCTCATGAAAAAAAGTTGTCAACTTTTTATTCCTTCATTCAGGTCAGGAGTACCAAAAGCCTGAAAATTATGACTGGTTTATGAATTGTCAAGTTAACTTTTGATAGAAATTTCCCCAAGTACTATTAAAATTACCATCCTACTCAGGTGTTACGGTATGATTAGTACAGTTTATATGAAGATGGGACAAAAGATTAAGAAAAACTCACTTATTCATGACAGATTCTAGCACCAAACAATGAAGCTTTTAAGAAAATCCCTTATACTGTACTAGATGAAGCGTTCAAGAATGAAGATCAAGATATTGTTACAAGCGTGCTTGAATATCATATTCTTCAAGGTACAAAAGATGCTGCATCTCTAGAACCTGGGAAACCAATTTTTCTCCCAACTCTATTAACCTCAACTGAATGGACCAATGTTAGTGGGGGACAAAGAGTTCAGGCTGTGAAGCAGGCCGGAAACGCAGTTATCTTTGTTTCGGGGAAAGGGGAAAGAAGTACCCTAACCCAACCAGTAAGTAATGAATTTCAACACTTGAAGAGATAACTTCATAAGCTAATGCTTGGAATTGCTTTCTACAGGATCTTGCTTTTACTGGTGGCAAAGTCCAAGTGATTAACTCCATTCTTATCCCACCTTCCAATATAACAGAAACTGCCAAATCATTTGGTCTTGATTCTTTTCGAGGTGCTCTCTATGCTAGCGGACGTGTTTCCAATTTGATTGATAACCCCAACCTTACTATATTTGCACCAAATAATCAAGCTTTTGAGGTTATAGGTCCAGCTATTACGAAGATGACCATCCAGGAGCTGGGCTCTATTATAGATTATCATATTCTTCCTGAATTGGTATTTTCAACAGCTCTTATCAATCAAACCAGTTTTATTACCAAGCAAGGTCAAGGAGTTAAAATTCTTCATTCCGGTAATACAATCTACGTCAATTCAGCTCAACTTGTGAGCACCGATATTTTGCTTGCAAACGGTGTCCTTCACGTGATTGATAATGTTCTAAATCCACAAGCAACAGGTGTGCAACCTAACCCGGAAATCGCCTCCCAAGCTCCTGTGTTTTTTGGTGCTAGTGAGGTTGATGAACCACCATTTACCTCTGCGATTCCATGCACAGTATCTTGTCCCCAAACTCTGTCTACTTCTACGAGTGCCACACCATCTGCTAAGAACTTTTTTCGTACAAGTAGCAGCAAAGCTCTAGGTGCTGTTATTCCGCGTGAAACTGCCGTAACAAAAGCTGCTGGATTGATGATTGCACTAGGCGGTGCAGTTATGTTGATATAATAAGTAACAAAGGATATCTCACAGCATTTAGTATCTGTGAACGGCCAGTGTAATATTAGAGGAAATAGAATATTTTTTTTCTCCCAGCTAGAATACAGAGATCAAATTATTCATAACCACTCTATTCCACACTTTATTAATATATAAGTCCTTTTGAAACGATTTCCATGCCATCTCTTTCCAAAACTTTTTACTCTACCAAATGTACGAGACTGAGGAAATAAAAATGGCAGGACCATCTTTTTCTTACTACCATCATTTCGTTAGATAGTGTTGGTATTTATCGCTTTCTTTTTGTCCTTAACCGATAGATGTGGATTTACGGAAGGGGATTTTTTATTTCAGATCCAAATTATTTTTTCTCCTTTTCACTAAAAAAAGAAGTAAGTTTTTTAACCGCAAGTAAAAAATCTCAATTACAGATAAATAGATATATATAAATATATTCTTGATTACTGTCCCATCTAGCTTCTATATTAAGTGCCACAAGAACCTGTGGACTAAGGATGAAAATAATCTTGCGAGCAAGATCCTAACGTTATGCCACTTATACACGTTCAAGTACGTGCCTAGAACACTCAGTTGTTAAAGTTTATGCTGTTGTTACTTTATATTTTTTTTTCTTGAAAAAAATTTTCAAACTTCTTAAAACGAATACAATACATTTATAGCGGATAGATAGTCTTGATTTTTTCCCCAGTTGCCATGAACACTATAATCTTCTGAGGCGAACAGTGCTCAAAGAAAAAGTGTCTCAAAAATGAGGAAATCTTAGACCCCCAAGAAAAAAGGTGCTGTATTTGTTATTTTGATTTAAAACAGATAACAAAATTATGAAGAAACGGGATAAGATTTAACTTAGTATCAAGACTATTTAGAGGTTGGGTCTTCTAGACAAAGCGTTGTGAGATTTGTCAGTACTTGCTTGGATTATAATAATAAAAACTAGATGGGAAATGAAAACTCAAAGACCAGTTATACACGGGTGAGTGCCCACATTATTAGGAGCTGGACAGGGTAAGAGTATATAAAGAGGAAATGAGTTCTGCGACTTTTTTGTGCTCGTGCTACAGTCTGCATAGGTCCTCTCTCATCAGTCTGATGTTCAGGAAGCAGAACATATTTCAATGACCTTAACTAGAAAGATGTTAACCAGTGCTTTAGTTTGAGATAAAGAAAATACCTACGAGGAAGAGGGCATTAGCTAAAAATGTATATGAAAAGGTTATCCATCCAATCCACCCTCCTGTACCATTTTTGTGATCGAAAATCCTGCTGACAAGAAGGGTAACGATAGTTCCAACAAATTTATAGCCAGAATAAGCCACTAGATCCAGAAGTTGGGAATCATTAGAAATCGAAAGTAAATAACAACCAAGTTTCAGTAGCGCAATCTCCATAATGACAATGAAGAATGCGAAAGTCGAGTTATAGCCAAGAAGCTCTGGCTCAAACCCATTTCTCAGACGACTTAGTATTGTAGAAAGAAGGATGTAAGTGACTAAGGCCATCAACGGAATATACATATCCGGGCTATTAATATCATCTCTCGGTGACAGAAACTGACTATTCGGCCCTACAGACTGCTTACGGGACCATGGCTTGTGGTTCCAAGGAAACAAAACTAGAAATATTTTATTGACCACATAGCTATTTGATACGTTGAAATAGTGTTTGAGGGCTGAGACATGGAAATATCGATTAAACTACCAGCTTTGTTATTAGATCAACTTTTCTTGCTTCTACTACCAATACAACTAACGTTTTGCTCCATATATTCTGTGCCATGCTTTAAGGCTGTTTGACCGACCTGAAATCCCATTTGCGCCGCCGGATCTGAGATGAAGTTTCCATATGCGCCAAAAGCACTTGTTCCAACCGGTGGAACTTGCGGTTGATAGGGATTGCCATAATTTGAGTTTTGAGTTAGTGGTACTGACAGTGGGGGCGATCTGAGTTGAGGAACTGTAGATACATGCTGAGGAACTGGATGGTGAAGAGGAGGAGTCTGTGCTGGAGGTGGATTACTATATGTCGGTCTTTGCATCGTATTAGTGTTCGTTCGGTTGTTGATTTGCCAGTCGCCGTAAGGCTCTTTTCAAGAAATAATGAAGTTTTTTTTCTGTAGTCAAGAGTATGATAGTTTCGCAAAAGTACACAAACACCACGAAAGCCGTCAACTATGATAAGATCCACATAAAGCAGATGTATCAAGACAGCAGGTATCCTAAGTTTTCACTTAGGTGTTGATGGTTATTAAAAGTTATAAATGCACCCCTTAAAACTTATAGGTGCACGTAAATTTATTATAATTTGATCTCGTCTAAAACCGATGATTGGCCTAAATTTGAGTTAACTAAATCTATTGATTGGGCAAATTGTGGAGGTTTTAGTCGCAGTACATAATCAATTGTGTGTCAGCGTGTTATTCCAATTTTGAAGATCAAAGATTGCAGTATGTTGGATGCATTTGAGATATTCACCACTTCTGGGATTGTATTGTGGTCTAGAACTTTTGTGCCTATTAGTTCGACTTTGATAAATAGTTTCGTCACAAACGTGTTCATAGAAGAACGGCCAGGCACCAAAAACGTAAATAATACATCGGTCACCGAAAACCCTCCTTACACACACGGTCAGCATATTCTAAAATGGACCATAGTTAAAGAGTTAGGCGTCATCTTTGTCGTAAGTTCTAAAATTTAATGAAAACGGAGATGGACGTTAAATAACTTTACGAACAAGGCGGTTTATCGTTCTTTACTTCATCTTTCTTGGGTTGATAAACTAGTCGACAATATAAAGATAATATTTGTAGAGTTATATGGTGACCAACTTCGAAATCCTCATCTTACAATTATTGTTCGCAATTTTGACGAGTATTTTGATCAGCAAATTCAAAAACTCGAGGTACTAGAGAAACCTCTAGTTACTAATAACGCACAATTTGGGGAGAATGGTCTTTATACCGAGAAAACTAAAGATTTGGAACTATATAGCTATTCAAATGGATCATCGCAGTTACCTGGCATATTACACAACGGTAAATAAGTCAAAAGAATACTTATTTCTGGTTACTAACATGACTCAGAAAAGAAATCTGAAGAATCCAAGGAGACCAGATTTTATGATTCATCGCCTATATCAACACCTGTTTCTTCTCGTTCAAGTACTCCTGCAGGACATTTACTTACAGGAAAATCTGGTCCTGGTGGTAAAAGCTCACGCAGGGCACGGAAATCAGCTAGAACACCAACAACGAACGCAAATGACGATTCAAAGTCAGTTAAGAATCGAACCGTGACCAAAAAAGGACGAAAATGGGATGAATTTGATTTCATCGACAATACGGATGATGTGATTCTTGACTATTCCGCATCACAAAACAAAGATAATTCAGATATATTAGATCCAATAGAACGACCAGGTACAATGAAAGATGTTAAAAATGACACTTGGAGCTCGAAAACTAGTAACGGGAAATTTGTGCTAAAAGATCTTGACGATCAGGTATCAAGTATCTTGGCCTCAGCAAATACGCCTCAGAAAACTAATGATGGTTCTAACGGAATCATGGGGTCTAGCTAGATGCGATAGGAGGATTATTTCGAAACTTCATAGGAGGCAAAATTTTAACAAAAGAAGACCTTGAGAAAACTATGAAAGGAATGGAGGATCATCTACTTAAGAAAAATGTCGCTCGTGAGGCTGTTCTTAGACTATGTGAAGGTGTAGAAAGAGAGCTCCTTGGAACAAAAACGGGAAGTTTCGAGAGTCCGTTCTACTATAAAAAAAACTTTCGAGTCTCTGCTAAAATTTTGCAGGTATACAATCGAAGATTCGATCGGCTATAGAATCTTCACTAACAAAAATTCTTACGCCAACGTCATGTTTAGATTTGCTACGTGAAATAGAGGTGGCGACCTCACCCCCAAGCTATTCATTTCAAGAAAGAAGACCGTATATTATTTCAGTTGTAGGAGTAAATGGAGTCGGAAAATCAACCAGCTTATCAAAGATCTGTTATTTTCTTCTAAAAAATAAGCTTAAAGTACTCGTAGTTGCTTGCGATACTTTTAGGTCTGGAGCTGTTGAACAACTCGCGGTCCATGTCAGAAATTTACAGGAGTTAACTGATAGAGAAGGTGGGCTTGTGCAGCTATATCAGAAAGGCTATGGAAAAGATGCAGCCAATGTTGCTCGAGATGCAGTGAACTTTGCAACACAGAACGATTTTGACGTTGTTTTGATAGATACTGCTGGTCGTAGACACAATGATAAAGTATGATTACCAGTTAAGGAACTCGAGCTTTACTAACTCATTCAGCGACTCATGTCATCACTTGAAAAGTTTGCGAAGTTTGCCAATCCGGATAAAATACTGATGGTGGGAGAGGTATGCAATGATTTGGTTGACCTTCGCTATTTTACCTAGCTAACTCTTCAGGCATTGGTGGGAACAGATTCTGTTGCACAGGCTCGCAACTTTAATACATCATTCGGCAAAGAAAGAAGGTTAGATGGATTTATCATATCGAAATGTGACACTGTGGGAGATATGGTAGGGACGCTTGTTAGTATGGTTCATGCTACAAATGTCCCTGTTTTGTTTGTTGGTGTTGGACAACATTACAGTGACCTGAGGAATTTATCTGTGAGTTGGGCTGTAGAGAGGCTACTCAGTAACAACTAGTAACCAGAAAAAGAGTGACTTTTCCAAGCTCTTATTAGATTTGTTCCACTGACATTATCGACATGAGGAGATTAGAACACATAAGTCACAAATTTTGAGCAAACTTGTCTACCTCAATTATATTACGTTAGCATTTACTACATGTCTGATGCCAAGTCTCATGTGAACGTGATAAATTGTACAATCGTGTCTTTTTTCAATGTTTATCATACCAGAAATATGACTAAATGAGGCACACAACAAATTCTAGCGCTAACTGAATGCTGACCAACTAGATTTAGCATACAAAACATCAAATCTATGAAGACAGAATCTGATAAGTCCTTTGAATGTATCTCATCATACGCATTTTGTCAAAGAAATGCTGCTGCTTCATTTTGATAAAGCTAGATGAGATTGTGTACTTCATCATATAGAATGATTTTTAGGAAGATTTTATTGATGAGCTAGCTTGATCATATGAGCAAAAGAGAAGATAAAGATGCTGCAGGCTAGAACTCTAGTTCTCTCTCAAGCTATGATGATCAATGTAGAGGTCAAAGTAATAGGCTATTTGCCGCATCCTCTCACCATGATATATGGAATTAGTTTTAGATATGGTGACTGAATTCTTACGCAGTAACTAAATATCTTATAAATCTAGTTTTTTTTTTTTTTAAATCATTTTTCTAAAGAAAAGGTCCTCTCACTGTAAAACCGCAATTGCACGCTGGCTTTTACGTCGCTCTAGATATACTCTTCAGATCCTTGGAATTCTCATTACATATATATCTTACAAGCGTGTATTGATACCGCCCTGTGGATGCTGTAGCAGTTATATCTCAGATAGTGCCCGACTAGTACACACACACACACAAATAGCATTTTGCCTTGTGGTCCAAAAAAGCTCGAGTCTGTGGATCACGTATGATATACCTATGGAGATCATGTGATTTAATACTTAACCAATAGTACACAATATTAGTTAGCCTTTATCAAGAATGGTTCGCTTTTTTATTTTTCTACCAAATTCTTATTACGGGACTGTCGCAATTTCACAAGCCTGCGCTCCCTACTTATGCACTAGACTTTGGGAATCGCGTCTCGAAACCTACTCCAACAATGGGTAGGACAAACGGAAATTCTATTAGCAAAGTTCGCCCTTCCTTGAGTGCAGCCTACGCCTTACGTAAAGGTATGGTCCTCGAAATTACGCGCTGTAATTAGGATTTGAACAAGTAGACAACTTATTGAGACTAACAAAACTAAAACTAAAACCGAAACAAATAAGCTAGACAAAATCTCCGATAAGAGAGCTAGTTCACCTCCTTTAATGGGCGCTATCAAATGCCTCTTAGATCTTACAAATAAATACCTTCAAGACCTTGATAAAGAACACTCTGTTTTTGGTGCTATTTTTCTCATCTTCTTGTTAGACGAAGCATCTCGCGTAATGCGTATATGCGAGTTTGTTAAACCCTATATAATACACCAAATATAACTATTAGCCCCCTCAGATCCACTTGGGTACAAGAGTCGAGAGGAGCGAGAGTTATATTCGACTTGACTCTAATCACGATGCATGGATAACTGGAACTTTTGAGCTGCGGCAGAAGATTCGAGATATTTACCTGGTAAAATCTTGGTGTCTGACACTCGGTATGTTCCAACAGAGGTGGCGATTTTAGCACCAAAGCCTAAAAAGGCTACTTATCCAATGCAGTTCAAAGATTCAATTGAGGAAATATTTGGGAGAAGCAACAGTTGAACGCTAGAAAACATCGAGAACTTTTGTTGTTGGTCTAGTGTCTCAAAGAATTCGTGTTCTAGATTGTTTACATAAGATGATGGAGGGCCCTCTTTGTGAGGAGTTACCTTAAGTCAAAGACTTGGTAGCAATTTGGTACATGGTTTGGACTTACCGCTCCCAAAACGAAGAGCCTTATGGACATGTCCATTTTCTCGTACCTAAGATTAGAAAAAACAAATTCTCATCCAGACTTTGGCTTTTTGGTGAAATTGCGTCTATTCAAAGAAAGAATATGTCAACGAAATAAGATCTTCGTCTGCCATAAATACATTGGTTCTCATGCCTCAAAAAAATGCCCGACCAAAGAAATGCGAAACTTGTGGCGCTGGTGCACATGACAGTACATGTCAATCGGGATCTAGATGTTTAAAATATCGGGGCTCTCATAGCACAATTTATGTTTCTTGTCTAGCAAGACCATAACACTCTTTTGGTGTTTTGAAACGACTATTAGATGTACATTTACATCAAAATTGCAGTCTGGGAGAAAAGGAGTATGCAAAAGTGAATGGTTCAAAATTTTTTAACCTTACCACAACTCAAGTCAGAAATTCTGATCAAATTCGAGACGGAAATTATCAGGCCTTTCAGTAGAAATGGCAAGTAGACACTAACAGCTAGGCAAATTCACCCTTGGTATTTTGTAAGTCAACGTAGGGAGATGCTGCTCAGTATATAATATTTCGCATGAAAAAAACATGAACATTTTATCAACCTTAGAGTCATCTTTCTTTGTGTTGATCTCGAAAAACTTTTAGATTAAGATGCATGGTGGCCTTATGCAGCGCAAGCACGTCAAACGCCCCTCGTGAGGCGCGAGGCTGGACCTTGCCTATGATCCTGCTTGGCGTAAGACGACAAAAAAGTAAAACATCTTGCATCGTGATTTATTAATACTTAGAGTTTTATCTTTTACGTATTTATTCATAGTACTTTAAACTTCAATCTAAATATTAAATATGTAGTCCCCATCAAAGCTGTTTTGAAGCAAATGTTTTTATGAGTGTCGTGTAAGTGATTTCCGGATCAATAAACAGGGATAAGAGGCAGAAGACATGATTCAATGTTGAAGAAAAAGCCCAGTTAGGGTTCATGAGCATCTGGTTCTCCGACCTGAATACAAAGAGTTGTTCACAGAAGTCCACACTGAAATTAAAAATCATCTCGGTCCGGCCCATGAAACTGAATCAGAGATGGAGCTTTCTGGAAGGATTTCTGGTGGTGTAGAAGTAGAGGACTTTGAAAATAACATTGAAATGTCATAACGTTTGAGTAGCAACATGGCTATAGAGGCTTCTATTTTTGAGATACTGAAGTAATAAGAATCAATCGGTAATGTAAGATTCCTTGAAGTATACTTCCAAGAACAAACAGACGTCGCAAGTGATAAAATTCTTGAGGAAATATCGCGAGTTAGGAAGCAACGAACCATACCAACAACGGGGTCTCGAAACAGACATCATGCGGCAGCATACTGTGAATAGATATTCAATCTCCTAATAGACCCTCTTTCTCTTTGAATTTATTTCGTTCGTTTCCCTGTTGGTCTTAGTAATAAAATAATTTGATAGGTTAAGTATGAGATAATTTATCGAATGCAAACGATGGATGCACTTGGAGTCTGAACTGGAATCGAGGGTAAAGTAGCCACATGTAAAGCACAGACTCGACGTTTTTTCTAAACCCATGAAGGAACGCTTCAAAACTGCAATCCGAAATGAGGTTTCTTGAACAGCAACTTCTTTTTTTCTTAACTGTTGAGCAAGCAGGTCATGCTTGCCATTTTCTCAGGTCTACTTTAAGTTAAACAACTAGAAAGAATATAAATAATGTTGTTGAATTCTTTTATCCATTCATTAACATGTTCATTAGAGTTTTTCTTAAATCTCAAAAATTAGCTTGGGAAGCGTTGGATTAATTAAAAATAAAAAAATAAAAAATAAATATTATTATAATTGAGAAAAATAAGATCAAAATACAGAATCTTCAGTCCTTTGACACGCTCTTTTATCTTCTTTAATGGATAGGCGTAAGCAATTGGAAGCGTGAGAATCTTTAAATATCAAAAACCTATGTTCATAAACTAACCTCACTAGCGTCAGATGGTTGTTATCAAATCGCATATTTATCATAATTTTTTCTACATTGGTTTTTGCGTGCCTCTGTGTTATTTTATTCATTTACAGTCAGCGCAGTGATGAAGATGCAATTCACTATGAGGTTCAAGATCCCTCGCCTACGGAAAACTCTCAGATACTTGAGACTCCATCTATCAAGGTGTGCCTCGGGATGATTTGCTATTTTTATTTTTTGAAGGATTTCTACTGATTTTTACGGTGAAAGATTGAAGGATCATCGGCAATTCAATGTTATGCGCCAGCTACTGGACTCTTTTTGGGATATATTAACCCTCAAAGTCCTGACGGCATTGATCGGGCCGTATTAAAAGCGCAAGAAGCTCAAAAAACATGGTCCAAAACATCTTTCAGTGAGCGAAGAAAAGTGCTTAGATGTATTCAAGCCCATATTATCAAATACCAAGAGCAAATTTGTAGAGTTGCATGTCTGGATTCAGGAAAGACTATGATTGATGCTACACTCGGAGAAATTCTTGTTACAGTGGAAAAGTTAAACTGGACTTGTCTCCACGGAGAGAAAGCTTTACTTCCGTCGAAGAGACCAACAAATTTTCTGATGGCTTATAAAAGAAACCACGTCAGATATGAACCTCTTGGTGTAGTTGCAGCCTTAGTGTCTTGGAACTACCCCTTCCACAATTTATTAGGGCCCATGATCTCTGCAATATTTACCGGAAACGGAATTATAGTCAAAGCCTCAGAACATACAGCATGGAGTGCGGCATACTTTACCCAGATTGTCAAGGAAGCTTTACTTGTTTGTGGTCATGATCATCATCTTGTTCAGACCGTAGTTACCTGGCCTCACACGGCAAACTATCTGACATCACACCCTTTTATCTCTCATTTAACTTTCATTGGAAGTCGGCCAGTTGCTAAATTAGTGGCAACCTCAGCTGCCATCGCTCTCACTCCAGTTGTCGCAGAGCTTGGTGGTAAGGATGCAGCAATCATTCTCGACTCGTCTTTAAAAGATCTAAATCGAATAATTGAGATTCTTCTACGTGGTTCCTTTCAAGCAGCAGGTCAGAATTGTATTGGAATCGAAAGAATAATTGCATGTCCTAAAGTATATGATAAGCTTATTGAAGCTTTGGCGCCACGTATAGAACTTATTCGCGTCGGATCAGCCCTTGACACATCAACCGGAGAGCAAGTGGACATGGGTGCCATGATATCTGATGCATGTTTTGACAGACTTGAAAGTCTCATTCAAAATGCAGTAAAAGATGGTGCCCGCTTGTTGGTCGGTGGAACGAGATTTAAACATCCCATTCATGTTCGAGGCCATTATTTTAAGCCTACACTCTTAGTCGATGTCACATCAAACATGGAAATTGCAAACGAAGAATGTTTTGGACCAATCTGCGTTCTCATGCGGGCACACGATGCTAAGGAAGCTTGTGACCTCGCAAATCAGCCAAACTTTGGTCTTGGAGCATCCGTGTTTGGTGCTCGTGATGCTGATATGAAATATATAATACGAAATATTAAGTCTGGTATGGTTTCAGTGAATGACTTTGCTGCTTACTATGCAGTTCAACTACCGTTTGGCGGCGTCTGTGGAAGTGGATATGGCCGATTCGCAGGTAAAGAGGGCTTGAGAGGCTTATGCAATATCAAGGCTGTATGTGATGACAGATTAGACTGGCTTGGTATTCGTACCGTTATTCCAAAGCAGATTCGATATCCTATTCCTGATATCTTGAAGGGTTATGAATTTATTAGGGGAGTAATAGAACTTGGCTATGGAACAAACCTCAGTAATCGCATAAGTGGAATTCGAAGAATGTTGAAAAACTAATGAATTACTAGAGAGAGATATTATCTAATCTTGCATGGTATGTGAAAACAGATGTTAGTGATCAGACTTAAAGGCTTGACGGGATTATGGATTAGATATTCTAGAAAAAAGAAAAATAAAGGAAAGGATCAAAAGATACTCTTTAAATCACAAGCCTTGAACCTTTACCTTTTGGCAGATTTATAAAATACTTGTTTTTAAATTTACACTACAAGGGGCCTGCGGCAACTTTTTTTTTCATCTTGTGCTTCCATTCCAAAACTTAAAAACACGTTCGAATGAGATTACATACGTACAAAATATAAATTTTAATGGAGGGTTTTCGCTACAAAATAAAATTACCTTCATTAGGCCATGTGATCAATCTCTATCGTTAGATGTAAGAACGAAGAGATTAATCACATCTAGATTAAATTATTTTAGTTTTAGAGACTTTTTTTTTTTCAGACGCCACCGAACGAATACTATCAAAATATGTATATATGACCAAACTGATAATAAACCTCTGCTACAAGAAGTAGATCTGATAGGAACTTAAATTTTTTAAAAGACGATGTGGGGGGAAGGGAGAAGCGTATTTGATTTATCTCCAAATAGCATTTATAGCCTCAATTTTTTCAACTTATCAGTTTGCCCAAAACCCTCAGACACTCCCATTTTACCGATATGTTAAAGTATTATTTAAATTTATTTATTTAAAAGGAAAAATAAACGATCCAACTTTCATCACGAAGTTGTAGAAGAAATAATAATTAATGTAATTAACTTAATATGCAAAGTAGTTATCTTCAACAACATATTTATTAAATATACATAGAGAGAGTGAGTTACTAGGGCCGGTCAGACTTAGAATTAATTTCCACACAAATTTGTGTCGAGCATTTTTGTGTGAGAATTTTGACCTTCCCCGCGGCGCTGAATAATCAATAGACCCACTAAAAACACCAAAATTCCATTATCATCAGTTTTGACGCCCAACATCTCATTTAATAACATTTATTTTAGTCCAATAATTCTATTGAAGACAAATTTATCAATTCTAAATTTTGCCCATTTTTGGCTGCCAAAAAAGAGTATGTGGGGAGTGAGAACTGGCTAGACAAAATGAAGTGTTTTTCAAAACTTCCATTGACATTTAACTAGGCCTGTAAATACCATTTCTCAACGATTTTTTTTGCTAAAAAATTGAGAATATGATTTAAAATTGAAAGCAACATTTAATTTCATTTTAAGAAAATAATTGAACCAATGTTGAAACAAAAATGGGACTTTAAGTCGGGAGAAGTTATGAATTTGAAGTTTTTGAAGTAGTTTTTGCTGATCAAGCATCACGTGGAAAGTATAAATTTCTACACAGAAATGCTCTTCACAGATTTGTATGAAAATTAATTCTAAGTCTGACCGGCCCTACTAGGGCATTTACCCATGTCAATATACGCGAGAGGACACCCATACTTCGCTCTTCGGCTACGACGCGAATCGCAAAGTACGCGTAACAGATTAATCTCCTGAGAAATACTGTACATTCCATCGTTATTCCTTAATTGCTCATAGCATGTTCGATTTTTCTGTATCAGAATTCACTCTCTATTGTTCTGTTGCTACTTGGACATGTAACTAGCTGCATTACAATCCTTCAAACCGACAAAAACAACAGATCCATACGCGTTGTTTAAGTGAAGTGGTGGAACTTTGTTCAGCTAATACAGATAGATCTTCAGGGCCCGATGGTATATCTATCTTGGCGAACTCCCTCCCCAAACCGCTCTCTTGCAGCAGCTGATGTAAGAGCCACATTGAGTGAGTGGTTAGTTAGTAGAGCCCATTATCTGTCTGTCGACCTCGATATCGGGGGTTTTGATTTGAAATGACGCTTTGAGCATTCCTTCCCCGCTGAAATAACCTTGCTGCTCCAAAACGCTTTTGCAAGTAGGACCTGTGGTGTCGCTAGTTGAGAGTTGTTAGTCTCTCATAATTCCACTAGTTCTGGAAGGTTTTTACCCATTTTAAGTAGATTGTCTCGGGAGGCAGTAAGACTCGTGTTTCAAGTCCAAGAGGCAAGATAGATTGTAAAGACTTCTGGACGAAAAATTTGATCGAAACCCCTCCAGTATGAATGGACCCATATGCTTTTTCAGCTCTCTTCTCTCATCCTGATGGGCTTTTTTTTTTTTTTAACCTCATTTGAACCAGGCAATCTGTGAGTTAGTCTCAAAGTGCCAGTTCAAGCGGCTAAGTCCGCGGGTCATGATTGTATATTGATTTAAGGCACAAGAAGTAAGTAAAGTTGGACGTATAGGAAGTCATGTCATGTCTATCACGCCTAGTTCATATTTGAATAGACAGCTGATCTTCTACAGCAGCTCTATCCAGTTTCATCAAAGTTTTCCAATATTAAAATTTATATAAAACTTAACTTCTCTGCGGGAGCTCGCCTCTCCACTCACTGCTCAACTCGTGGCTTTTACTAGAGTGTTCCTTCTGTGCAGGTTCATTGTTTGATACGCGAACTTTTTGATCACGTGGTATTGACAACAAATGGTGTCCTCTCGCTTAAGTTTACATGGGTGTCCCCTTGAGTAATCTTCTATTTTTATATATATTTGATATTCTGAAAAAACTTTATTTTTTTTCCATTTTCCATTTCCATTTTCAATTAAATTTTTTTTTTAAAAAAAATAAAATAAAAACTAATCTCAAACTTTTTTCCTCATGTTCGGAGCGGCCTCTCCTCTCATCCATCAGTTACATTACATTAACCCCTCCTTCCCTTCCCCCCCCTCAAAATATCAAAATGTTATAAATAATATTTTATATCAGTCTTAGTTGGCTTGAGGGCTTAGGCAAGTATTTCTCTAATGACAATTTCTGTACAATGCTGTGTTACAATTTGACAAACCAATTCTTGAAGACGATTTTTTTTTTGGATTGATTGATTGGGGAAATAAAAAAATAAAAATAAAGAGGCTGTGTGTAGACTTCAACCTAAACGCGTGGCGTTCAATGGTGCTTTTAAACTTTTCATGTGCGAGGCTTAAGTGGTTTCTGCTTTCTCGACTAGTCACATTTGCATTTTACAACCCCTGCGCGATAATCATGGATATTAATTTTTTTTTTTTTTTAAATCAAGGAAGAAATCCCCTGCGATTGGCTGTTTTATCGCTTACTAAACCAATTAATGTGCACCCATGGTCCGACAGTTCAATATCAAAAAAAATAAAAAATAGAGAAGTAAAAAATGTCATGAGAGAAAAGTAAAGGAATGACAGAATTGCGTTGGATAATGGATGATTTTTTTCTTTAAATAACTGCTGCCGATTTCTGAGGATCCTATATTGTAGTCAGGTAGTTAGTTAGCTTCATATAAGTCACTAGTCTTAATCTTTTCATTCATCCATTGACTCTCTGTTCATGCCACTATAGATTGATTAAACTCATGAGGCATAGATTCAACCACTTCATCCATCAGATATTGGATGGTGCAAAAAAGAACCAAGTTGATTTTAGTCTTCACTTATCTACTTGCGACATGATCACAGTCGCTCCTCTTGTTGTTGGACGAAATAGAGCCTAGTGATTTTGAGTCAGTATCTTTGTAAGTCAGAGCGGAGAAATTCCTTTTCGATTACATGCGGTTTTCAAAACATTTAGACCACTAATGAGAGGTAAGCAAGGGCTAGATTCAACGGACAGTTTTTTAAGGTTCACAACGTTTTCTGTATCAATTGAATGATAAATTGAATAAGAGAAAGCTACTAGAATGACAAAAGGTCTTCTTTTATGCAGATACCCTTTTTCCCATAATGCTTGTTTGAACTCGCTGCAGGTCGGATCCGAAAACTTGGGACTAGCATACTTTATCAATTGATTTATCAATAGTAGAGAGAACTCACTCTCTAAGACCAAATGCCTAAATTCTATAGGTCTTTACATAAATGCGTCAAGTCAATGTGAGCTCTTTCAAATTAGGGGCTTTTCTAGATAGTTTTAGAGCTTTAATCAGGTAGATTTGCTTTCTACCATTGAACATCAAGAGAAGGTGTAACGAGAACCTGATACTAAGATAAGCAAGCCGTGTCGCTCGAAGAAGAAAAGACAATGCAGCTTTAAATTCGCATGGCATACCCTGCAGGCCTAACAGTACGAAGAAAGTAGTATCGATATTGATTATAAAGGAAATTCTTGGTGTATGACGGATAAAGTACCATTTATTCAGCTGAGCTTGTGCGTAGTTAATTAATGCTACTAGTGCCTCAAGCTAGGAGATATCTCGATGCCAACTGAAACAGGTGATAAAATTGAGGTCTGCAAGATATGTCTTCATAAGTTCATTTCGATTTTTTTAGGCTTCATTTGTAGTGCAGAAGCAGAGACCACGGTGAATCTTGCTCTGCCGAAAGATCGCAACCCTAATTTTGATTTCCCTAGAATAGTTTCAGTAAAGTGGAGTATATTAAAAATTCTCTGAATTTACCTTGATCTAGAGCTCTTTGATTGCTGAACAAAAAACCATGATACAGAGTTAAAATTTTTTCGAAGCTTATGATTATGTGAATACGAAATAGCGGGAGAGAGAGACGAAAGAAGAACAGAGAGCTAACTATGATCGTATGAACTATTATTCCGTACAACTTACAGTTCCACTACGGGAGGCTCCTAACCCTGCCTCACTCTACCTTCTTCACCAGGGATACTCAGAACCTCGTAGCAAGTTACTAGGAAACTATCTAAGTTACCGTCATCATTCAGTATGCTAGCTCTTATTTCCGAGCTATCCATTTCAGTCACTCCAGATTTTTCTCATTCCACCTGATACTGTAAAAATCCTTGCCCTGTTTAGAGTTGGACGAAATTTCATTTTCATCATTTGTAGGATTCTCTCGTGTCTGCACATATTCACAAATTATCGCCGAGCTCTTCGCCTCCTTTTCTTCATCCATAATCGAAACACTTCTTATCTATTTCCCGTTTTTTACTCAAAGGCTATACCTTAATAGCTTGTTCAAGCTTCTTCCGTCCACATTCATTTACCCCTATTAGATTCTTGTCTGACATCGCCTCGTCCCGTACCCAGGCCCAATGGGTTCCCAAATATTTCGGAAAATAGAGACTTCTCTCCGCTACCCAGGAGATTAAGCATCTATCAAAACAACAGTTTTAGTAGGATCGAGCTTTAGAGATCAATCCGTAGCTGTGCTAGATCCCTATCCGGCTCCGAACTCTCTGATAAGTCTTCAACCGCCCGTTAATGCCGCTGCTAAAGCTTTACGGCCTGGAAGTTTGCTTCCTTCAAATTCTTACCCTTTCAAATTCAAATCCTAGTTGTCATTCTTAGATGCACAATTTTTCAGTGTACACTCCAGCAACCATCGGGGAAAGCAGAATTGTGGCTTCTTCACAATTATCTGGGCATCCAAATCCCATGACATCTAACGTAAGAAGGGCAGGTTCCGCAAATCCAACACCATACTGGACGACGACATCACAGAGCCAATCTTCATCGTTCACGCCGGAACCATCTATTCCACTATCATATGGCGCCGAATATAATTTTCTTGGACGGCACACATATACACCAGCAGCTAGCGAGGGGGTTGCAGTATCGCACTACAACTTACCCTCATTTACAAATCATAACTCAGTATCTAGGTCTCATGAGAATCACCATCAACGAGGCCTTCAAGAGCAGCAACATCAACAGCAACAGCAACACATGAATCATGCACAACAGCCACATCCTCAAGCGCCACTACAAGGACCACTGCATGTACCAGATAGTTATGGTGGCCGCTCTCTTGTTTCACCAATTCCTTTTTCACCAAACCATTCGCTACAGCAAAATACCTTCCAAGTATTTCCACAGGTACAGCACTCAAATCAAAGCGGATCAGTTAATCTGGACCGGCTTTCACCGGGGTCTGGGCAAGATTATGGACATATGACAATGGCGGCACCAGTAGCTTATCACCGAGCGTATGGTGGCTATTCTCTCCCCACAATTCCAGTACAAAGTATGACACATATTCACGCACCATTAAAAGAGCCAGATATACACATATCTATGATGAACAATATACATGTTGGACCATATTCACAAAATCTGGTCGACCCAGTTTATGGGTCACATCCAGCTCCGCAGCAAGCTCAGAATGATCGACCTTTTAAGTGTGATCAGTGTCCACAGTCATTCAATCGAAACCATGACTTGAAGCGCCACAAACGTATTCATCTAGCAGTAAAGCCATTTCCTTGTCTATATTGTGATAAAAGCTTCTCCCGAAAAGATGCCTTAAAAGTAAGACTTAGCTTTTTAACTTTTGATCTTTATATCTAAGATCTATCGAGAGAGTGACAGCTAATGGAATTTAATAGCGACATATTCTCGTAAAGAGCTGTGGTGGAGGGATGAAAAACGTAGGAGCTCGCGAGGAAGGTGATCCACTCTCGCCTTCGAATGACTTAATGAGTGATACTCCATCAGAGCGAAGTCCAACAATATCCAGAGACTTTGGATCTACGATGCCTTGAAACACACACTGAAGATGATTTAAAGAGAGTAGACCAAAGAGTCGAGAGGAGGATAACTGGATATCCCGCACTTCACTAAATTCTATTTTTCAAAGCTCAAAAGTTGAAATAAAAAGTTATCTGTAATAAATATTTTGGTATTTTTCCTAGTTATGTTTTTTGTACCAAGATGTATATAGTAATGGATATTCTGCTGAGTTGTCATGCGGAATTGTCGGTAATCAAGCATAATAATTTTTTTGGACCCATTTTGTTCGTTTAGACTAAGCTGCAAATATGGAACTACCAACCACCACGCGTGGTTTTGCTTTTTTTTTTTGCAATGATTGTATTACACATGGATGCAATCATATTCAAACGAAACTTATAATTTTAACAGGGGCTTTGCAAATGTAGGCAACTAATTTAATGGAGGTCAGGCTGTGTGAATTTCGATGTTTTTTTTTAATTTTTGTTTTGGAAAAATATACAATGTGGGGACTCCGCGATAAACCACAATTTTGTTCCACTCGATTAGAGGAGGGAAGGAAGGTGGGGCAGGAAGGACGGTCTTCACTCTGAAACTTTTTCAACAATCCCTCGCAACTAGATTTTATGGAATAGGGCAAGAGTTGTACCAAACTTACTTAATATACATATCTTTAAATTGGAATCATTTCACTGGTCTACCTATACCTACACCCTACCATTACAACACCTACCAATGTTCTTGTTGTTATTACCGTTGCAATAGGTCAAAATGAAACAGAATAATGCAACAATTTAGATAACAAAAATTCTTGACAGTAAATGAAAAAATGCCGTACTATGCAGAATAGCTCCTTTAAAATCAATAGCACATTACATTGTACGAGGACACTGCTACTATAGAGAAGCGAAAACACTTCGAAATTTCTAGGGCTCTTTGTCAAAGGGACGATGCAGTAAAGCAGAACGCAGCAGCAAGTTTGGAGCGAGTCACTATGTAAACTAGTACGCTGTTGTAAAGTCCAAGGGACAAAGCCGCGGTGGAAAATAATAATAGTAATAATAATTCGGTTTTGGAAGATAATTATAGAGATAGATAGTTTGGTTGATATCACTAATTGCATGTCAATGAAAATAATAAACATGGCGATTCACGAATGTGGCTTAAGTTAAAATCAAAGTGATATGTATGAGCTAACTTGTTTTGTCTTCCTTGACTATCGCATATACTTAATACAATATCAGATCGTTCTTTCTCGTAGATTTATTTACCTGTGTAATTTTGTCTTTGTTAGTGTATACATCCGATGTGATGATTTCATTTCATCTGAATCTCGCTCTTATTTCTAGTCTGAAGAGTTAGTCGAGTAGTTTGTCGTAGCTAAATATAACAGAGATTATCTTGAGATTCAAGTGCTCAGTTAGCCTTGCTGCTCTTCATACTCTCTGTTTAATAGATCTTTCACCATTTTTTTCACCCAATTGGGTAAATATATGGTTTATTGGCTTATTGATACGTATTTAAGGCAGCGTAATCGATTTCCATAGGTCCTCTCACGGCTGGTGGATTTGTCTTTGGAAAATTCAGAGTAGAGCTGGAAGACGATAGATTGAAAATAGGGGTTGCATATGAGAATACATTGCCATGATATCGGCAAGATTTCTCTTCCTTGCTTTTCTATATACGAGCTTTGAGTTTATTTGTTACTTATGCTAACAAAGCAAAAAATTGCGAGCATGATAACTTTTGCGTCAAGTTTTCTATTTGCTACTTGCTCGCTGCACACTTATTAGGGTCTGCAAAACCCCCTTTTAATCCCGCTAGGAATTCTGGGTACGTAATAAATAGTAACTCCAAGTTAAGTTCGTTTATGAATAGTTCAAGAAATTTCAAGGTCGGTCCTCTCAAACAGGATGCTGCATAGTTTGTCTTTGCTTTTTCCGATTTCATACGACGTGAGTTGGCTTGAAAATTCAATGCCAGTTGTGTTACAAAAGCTTCGTATTTTATCTGGTCATGTTTCGGGCCTATTCACATCAAAAGTGCCCGCATTTATGATCTTATCACTTGCTGTGGCTAAATCAAATCCCATTGAAAAATAGGCTGCTATGACAGGTTTTTCTAAACCAGGAGCTTTTTCGACAGTTTGTGGGCCAATCATGTCAAATTTTCGGGTGGCCAATTTGCTTCTAACGAATGCACCCGTGTAGGATTATTATATTTCCAACGGGGTCTGATTCTGAGTAGTTTCACTCAATGAAATCTTCCATTGAGTTCCATGCCCCTGGTATAGGATTCAGGTCAGGTGAATAAAGTGGCCGATCTAGAGGCTGGATCCCCTCTTTCTTGGAATTTGATCATTGTGTACTTAGCTACTTGAGAAGAAACAAACATTGTTCTATATTAGAGATAGTGAAAGATTCAAGTTCAACCAGACCTCAATTAAAGGAACGATTCTTTGGTAGTATCTCTCTTTGGTAACCATTCTACACTTTTTCTCCCAAAGTAAATGGGGACATTAAGGTTCACTGGAAAAAAAGCCGAGAACATTCCAGCATGTAAATAGTCAGCTATCAAGATCATAATAGCTCATTCGATGGATAATAAAGTAGTGATGTGGTTTCCAAAAGTATCAGCTTGATCAGTGATCATAGACGAAGGCTACTCTGAAAATCTTGGTGGAGTCAAACAATCGCTTTGAATAGCAAAACTGACTTCTCTTTTGTTGATGCCTAGTGAAGTAGCAATTTCATTGCGACTCAAAACCTTTAATGATTAGGGCATCATTCGAATACGGTGTTCTCGTGATAGTTGACGATATCCCGAGGATGTCGATGGGGTTTCCTGAGGTGTATTCATTTTTTTAAGTAAATTATGTTGTTTTTCCCTAAGGGTTAAAGAGTTAAAGATCTTATCTAACATTTAAGTCTAGCTTTGTCGATGAGATACTTGAGATATTTTGAAGTGTGTATTGAACTGGCCGAAATCCATACATGCGAGCTTAAGATCTATACTATAAAACTTATGCCTGCACTTGCTTAGATGTATCGGTCAGGGACCGTTCATTATTCACACAAAACAAGAAATGCCCATCCTTCAGAATTTGCATTCTACGTTTCAAATAATCCCATTTACCCTAATTATTATCAGATTACAGAATCCATTGACGATAAATTGTAAATTTTTGGTAGAAAGGAAAATAGGATAGCCCAAAAAGAGCTTTCGAACGTTTTTTTTATTTTTCATCTTTTTTTTCAAGTTACAGCCAAAATTCTTTTTTTTATCTCGATAATCTTATGTACATTTAATTTTGTATCATCTTCGGGTACATGGGTACCGCTAACAATACAAAGAACTTTCATTCGTGGATCATAACGTAGGCCTGTCAAAAGTTTGGGCGTGATGAGAAAATATTGACTGGTGTATTCCTTACACGCAATTCTTACTATTCGTTCATGTACCATACGTTCATTACGAGGATCCATTCCTTGATTTATTTCATCAACAACCCTAAATGGTGAGGTAGCCAGCGATTGTAGAGCCATAAGATAAAATATTGTGGAAACCGAACGCTCGCCACCTGACTGGCGATGTTGATCTAATATTTGTAGAGTTTCATTCTCCCTATGAGTTTAGTTAGTTTCTTTTCACCTGGAAACATCATTTTCTTAATTAATTTACCTAAACTTGACCTTAATCTGGATTGCCCAGTTCTCAAAGTCATCATCCTTGTGTATGCTGACTTCACCGGCACAACCAATTTGTTCAAAGTTATAAGAAAAGGCATTGCTAATAGTTTGAATGAGACTATCCAAAGTAGGCTCCCATTCGCAACGAACTTTCGTTATTTTTTGACGAACTTTTTGCAGCTTTTTATCATTTTCTTCAATTAGTGAATTCAAATTTTGCACCTTTTCTTGACGAGCTTCAAATTGTTCAATAGCATTAGGATTATCAGTGACAAGAAATTCCAACTTTGACTCTTCGGCAGCTATTTCCATTTCCAAAGTCTCGACAGTGGTACTTTCATCCTGATGAGCAAGCTGTTCTGTGTGAGGCTCATTTTCAGGGTCAGCTAGAATAGTTTTACAGGTCGCTAATGCTCTTGATGCGATTGCTTTAATTTTCTTGGCCTCCTCATCAATATCCCTGACTTTCTGAAGTTCTTCATCTCGTTGTCGAACAATTGAGCGGTTGATATCTGCGAGATTGGTAACGTCAGACTCTGCTTCGATAAATCTTATTTGCGCTTCAAAAAGCTCTTCGTGAGCTACCCGAATTTTTGAAATATGCTCATTATATGCAACAGCGTTTATTGCTCTTTGAATTGCAACATTATCATGTTGATTATTGAGGCCCTTATTAGCGTCACGATGATCAAAAAGTTTCTCTCTAGCTTTTTGAAGATTAACCTCTTCTTGTTCTGAATAAATTTAGCGATGTCAGGAGAGTAGAAGGGCGAAAACCGACTAATTCTCTCCGGTAAAGATCTAAACTCCTTATCTGCCTCTTGAAGCTTGGCTTTCTCTACAAGTATACTTTTCTATGGTCTTAAGTTAAAAAATTATTTTAACATGTTTGTTTAATTTACTCACAATCTCATCCTGGATTGAAAGTTCTTGTTCCTTTAGGTTATTTATGCTAGACTTTAATGATTCATTCTGCTGTTTGAGTAATGTAAATTCACTTTGAAGGCTTTCAATTCTCTGCTCAATTTCTGCTCTAGCGGAAGCATCTATAGGCTGATCGGTCCAAAATTGTTCGCGAGGAACAGGTCGGGTTATGGTGGACACAGCACTAGGCCCATACTCTTTCCTTCTTGTGACAATAAATTTCTGGGTTTTTGTGACCCATACGTTGAGTTTTTCCTCTCGCAAAATAGTTTGATAATTATCCTCAGTGACATCATCAAGTGCAATAGCAGACCGATCGAGTCGTGCGCTGTCACACAACATGGCTAAGACGGCCTCTGGTCCATCAATTTGATCAATAGCCCATCCTTCCATTCCATATCTTTTCATATCTTGAGTGGATAGAGGGCGGCCTGCTGGCACTACTGGATAATCGACTTGTTTGATAGTGATATCTGTGAGTCTCATTGTTCCATTTAACTGATCGCTTAATCGCTTGAAGTCCGCCTTGGTCTGAACAGAAAGAGTGATCATATCATTTCGTCCAATGAGAGATTCAACCTCCCTAGTGTATCTAGAATTTTTCATTGAGCAAGTGAGGAGAGGGGGGCCGTATACTTCTTTTTCGAATTCTTTCTGGTGTTCCTGGATCCATTTCCATGCTGCAGCAGTGTCTCTAGATTGCTGTTCGAGTCTATTCATCAGTTGTCCTTCTCGGGAGTCAAACTGACGGAGCTCTTGGTTTGCCTCATCTATATTTTGCTTCGTAGCTCTACCACGAGCAAAAAGTTCATCTAGACTAGTCTTTAATTCTACAAGTTGAGATCTAAGTTCCCGGCTTTCCTGCTCTTTAGCTCGCTTGTAAAAGTCAGCCTAACAAGGTGGGGGTCTGGAAAATACGCACCACTCTTTGATTCCATTCAGAAGCATTGAAAACTAGGGTCCTATTTTCGCCTTGCTTTTGCCAGTTGTTGATATTTTTTTGGCAATTACCGATTTTAATTTTCAATTTTTTTTCTTGATCAATTTCTGATGCGAGTTTAACTTCGATAAGGCTAATTTCTTCTGTTAGTTTTTCATGTGTAGAGATAAAATCTACACAATCTCTTTCAAGTGCTAGCAAATTTACCTTGCGCTGTCGCACAATTGAATCAACTTGGTTCACATAGTCTTTTTTCTGCTCCATTGAAAGAAGAGTAGGTGCTATTCGAGATTCCATTTCCCCATAAATCTTGTGTGCGTTTTGCTTCCGTGCTTTTGCGGCATTATATTTAGATAGTGCTAATTGATATTCCACAAATGGGATTTTTTTTTTAAGCAAGGAAATGTTCTCCTGAATCTTAATCCTTTCTTGGAGTTTTTGAACTTGAGCTTCAAGATTCTGCTGTCGAGTTTCATGTATTTTCAACTCTTGTTTTGTAGCTTCATTATGAGTTTCTAATGCTACTTCGGCTTTTCGAAGTTTCTTCAGTTCTTCATGTTTTTCAAGAATTTCTGGAGGAGCAGCGGCCCGCTGGGTCTGTAGCAATAGCTCCGAGGGAGAGAGAGCTGAGAACTCTGCTACTTTCTCCTGCGGAAGGAATTGACACAGATTATCAATCTGTATAGAAAGTTTTTCGACTAATGACTTAACCGCCTTTAAGCTAGATCGCTTTCCATTTAGCCACCACTGACGAGAGTTATCTTCTCGTATAATCTGGGAGCGTATGATATAATTATTTTTATTTCTAGGCCCTTGAAGTGCAATCTCAATCACAGCTTCAGGCATATTATGTTTTACAAATTCCCCAACCTGTGTCGCACGGCCGAGTTGGACTGGACTTGATCCAAGGCCTAAACAAATAGCACATACTAACGAGCTTTTTCCTGTTCCATTGGGACCGATGATCATGTTTAGGCTTGGTCCTGGATAAAATTCTGCTCTTTGATAGGTAACGAAGTTCTCTAATTTCACCCACACTATTGCTCCATGTTGAAATTCGCAAGAATTGACCAATCCATCATCGTCACTCGCATCAGCTACCATGGCTTCATTTCTCAATGGGGAATTTCGGCCGAGATTTAAAGAGACCTGGGTATTAGATATTTGAGAGTCAGGGTTTGAAATTTGTGTTTTTGCACGTTTGTTATTATTACTAAAAGGTGTAAAAGGAGTTGAGTTTAAGAGGCTTGTCTCGGTATCATCATTGTTGTTTTCAAGCAATGTCTCGCGTTTTCTTCTTGACGACGATAGCATCTCCGGGCTGTATCACAGCTAGCTGCTGAGCGAAATAAATTAAGGCGCATCCGATCTGGGCATCCTCAAATTTTAGCAGGTCTGTATAGATCGATCATTAAAGCAAGTAGATTTGATTAACTCAGAATCTCTATATTGTGATGACATAAATACATTCATCTTCAATGGCTGACAACTTGAGACGCAAGGCTGAAGGAACAAAAGATAGGATCCCTAAATTTTTTATCCATTAATCGTTGCCCCAAAGGTCGCCCCCCTGTTAAATTGGGGCAAAATTCACATTTTATCTCTACTCCTAGCCTACAAAATTGGACTGAATGTAGATAATTCTCAATCACAGGAGTTGACCTTAGACTTTACGAATAAAAAAGGAAACTCGAAGAATTTCCTTTTTACACACAGCCAGTTTCGATCGAGGGTAGCTGCGTGTACACTTTCGAAAGATAAAAAATTACAAGTGCTTTCGAATGGATATACAGCCTCACAAGAGCTATTTCATCAGAATCAAGCTCATTTTAGGGAATTGCTAAATCGCTGCGCCCTTTGACTAAATCGCTGTGCGCTAAACCTATTATGGCACACCGCCTTCAAAGCTACCGGAAGGCAACAAGGCAACCAAATCCTGGACTATCGCCTATTGACAACAGGGATGTCCATGAGAGTTTTTTGTTGTTGTCGCGGTACAAATTAAAACCCGTCGCCATCCAGTATCAAGCATCAAACAAACAATCCGCACTACTCTTAAAGTTAAAATGTCGTCTTACGACAAGTGGTGTCCTTTTGGTATCTTTAAAAATTAATTAGGATGTTTAAAATTCTAAACACTTCTTGGATTTCAGAAAAGATGTCGATGTGCAGAGCACACACACTGAGACACATTAACATCATCTTAAATACTTACATAAAGCTATTCGTTATTTGATGTCTCAAACAAACTATCATCTTCTGCCTCAATGATTCTGAAAAGGACATTAAAAGCTTATGACTTATCAAAATAGTTATCCCCAATCTCTTTGATAATTTTTAATCGAGTTACGATCGCATACAATTCTGGGTTCCTAAGAATTGCCATTCTGCCTATGTCTAGCTATCGAAAGAACTACTTTTGATCAACAGAATCTAGGATGAACTGGAACGTGTCGTCTTGGATGACAGGCGTCATCTTCTTTCATCCAAGAAGCTGCTAGTTTCTATAGTACCAATACCTGATCGTCAACCTATGATTGATCTAGTTATAGGCCTCAACGTTTCTGAATCACTTATCTCGACTTATGCTAAAAAAATGATGCTTGCGAAAGCTTCACAACTAATAGAGAGACTTAGAAAAGCTCGGAAAAGTGAAATAAAGAAATTAGCATATACTGTCCTGACTGAGATAACTAATATACGTCTTCCTCTTGCGTGTATTAGTATCAGAAGCTGATTACGGGAGCATGTCTGCTGAACCCATAGATATTAACGGGGCCCTGTGTATCATACTTCCAGGGTTAGGACTTCAACAACATGTTTCTTATTACAATCAGTAATATTAGTATGAACTATTAATGGATTAAAGTATTGAATTTTTCAGACGGTTATCGGCTTTAATACATTTAAAAAAATACATGGAAGTTTGGCAGGATGCAAGTGGATGCTAGAATACGAATAAAACAGAAAGTTGACTGTGCTTTTGAACTTTTTGGTATCTTTTGGACCTCAATTACAACAAGCCTCAAATTTATGGATGTGACCAATGAGAGGTTGTGGCAGGAAAATTTTATAATTACAGCAAAGTTTTTTGTCGATCCTAAACTTGTGTCCCAATAATCAGTGACTGCTGAGAAGCCCAGATTAAGCGCTGTCTATCATGTGCATCCTTCTGGTCATTCAGTGTTAGAGCGATGAAATTATTCCTCTATTACTGCATATCTAATACTGTCACGGGACCAAGGACCCAGACCGCATTAGCGCCCCACTTAAACTTGTAAATTGATCTTTGATAGTCCTGCTTTCCATTGTTACCGCACAGCACAGTTATATTGTTTACTCATTAGTACCGTACCTGACCTGTGACCCACCGTGACAAATACTTTTCAGTTGAAGTTTTCAAATTCAATCAAAATGATCGAGAAGTCGTGTTAAAGACTCTCATGTGAAGAATGAATGAAAGCTTCACTGTGTGCATGTCATCTATCCACAAAACATTTCGTTGCTTGGGCCAACGAGCTGGTGTATTTGTAAAGCTGGGGAATTCTAATCACATGATACATTACTGTTGAATTTTCCAATGCAGGACTGCAGGATATTCTTCTAAGTCGTGGTATTGAATGGCACAAATCTTCTTCGCATGCCCCAGAACAAAACGGTATAGCCAAAAGAAATGTGCGTACAGAGACAGAGAAAATGTGGGCTCTTCATCTACAGTCTGCATTGCCACTACAATATTGGCCACTCATCCTAACTGCCACCATCAATATTTTGAATATGACACCAAACAAAGTAGCTCCAAAATCTCCTTATTATGCTGTATTTGAACGTCTCCAAAATATCCAAAATTTAAATTCTTTCGGGTGCCAAGCTTTCTGGTTAGAGCAAGATCAAAACAAACTTAAGTCTAAAGCCAAAGAAGGTATTTATGTGAGTACTGAATTTTCGGGAGGCCACATTTTCCTTAATCCGACAACAGGCAGAACTGGCATAAGACGAGATATACGAGTTCATGATGACGTATTTCCATTCCGAAATAAGATATTATCTCTTAAATCAAACAATCGTCTTGTCATTTACAATGCCTTATCTGGCCCGAACGCCAAAGATTGGAATAAGGCTATTGATATAGCAATTAAAAATATGACACGAAGTAATGTCTAGACCCTTGTGCCTCGATCCGAGGCTAAAGGTAAAGTAATGACAGGCATCTGGTCTCTTCAAGAGAAACCTGTTGGACAACTCAAGGCAAGATAGTGTGCAAGAGGATTTTCAGAACCATATGCTGATGACACTTATGCGGATGTTCTTCCACCTACTACCATGCGGATGTTGCTTGCTCTTGCAGCTTCAAGAAATTTAAATATTAGTCATGTTGATATAACTGCAGCCTTTTTGCATGCAGAAATAGACACCCCATTATATATTGAACAACCACATGGTCGAGAGAAACCAGGAAACTTAGTTTGTAAACTGAAAAAGTCAATTTACGGACCAAGAACAGCTCAAAGACGATGGCAACACAAACTACGGAACGTATTAGATGGAATGGGACTTACACCACTTAAATTTGATACTAATGTGTTTCGAAAAGATGAGACTACTGTATCTACTTATGTCGATGATTTTATGATCATTTCCGCCTCTAATACTAAAATCAAGCAAGCTATCACAGCATTATCACAAGCCTTCCAGGTTAAAGATCTTGGTGATAGGACTAAATTTTTGGGTATCAATATTTCTCAGCAGCCAGATGGAATACGTATAGATCAATCAGATAAAATTGAAGATCTATGTAACAATATGGGCATGCTTTTATGCAGGGGTTCTGTAACGGCTAGTAAGCCGATAAGTGCCTGTAGCATACGCTTTCTAGCGCATGCTGCAACACTAATAAAGAAGATTCCAGAACCATCACTATGGAATATCTCGGAATCTTTC
>PEDP01000082.1:0-44647 GCA_002918395.1 Erysiphe pulchra
TCACTTGGAGTTGTTCCTTCGTTGGTTTGCCCGCTTTATTGGGACGAGCCAAGCATTTCCGACTTTCCGATCGATGTGGCCCACCGCAATTTCGGCATTTTGTAAGTGCTTTGCAATCCTCTTCAGGATGCATGATTGACCCACATCTACCACAAGCTGGAGCACGAGAGCAACTTCCAGTGCGATGAAATCCTAGACATCGTTTGCAGTTTAATTTAGTTTGTCGAGGCTTCAGAGGAGTAGCTCGACCGGAATCATCAAAAAGTCTGAATCCAGGATTGGGAGCTGAATCTTTATCAAAGAACACCATCCAAGTGCGATATGGTGCCCCAACTTTGCTTTTACCCCTATATCGAACAGATTTTGGCGTTAGACCAGTGACTCGCTCTAATTCGGCGATCACTTCACTCTCTGCAACAGGTTTACTGCCTTCTAATGTTACAATATGGGTTGGGATATTGGGCAGCATGTAGCTAACCCAATTGCGGGCCGCTTCCAACGAGATATCTTCAGGAAGACGGTTAGATAGGGATAAGAGAAGCTGGCGTCCCGTCTCATCTTTTGCGATTATAGCATATCCTGATGCAACTGGTATAATTCTGTCGATAGTAGTAGGTGAACAGCCCAGTTTACGAATGACAGCCTCTCGAATTCCAGCAGGGGTGAAACTGCGCCATTCATGTTTGTGTGGGATTCGTAGAAAAATACGATCAAATAGACGATCATCTTTTGGAATTGACTTTGCGACACCTTTATTTAGTGCGCCTGATTTCTGTTTCTGATTAAAAGTCGAGACTATCTTTTTAGGTTGCCCGCTGCTTGCTGCAGTCCTCGGTTTTGACTGCGATCTGTGTTTGGAGATACCTCCCTTGAGAACTGTGACCCAACTTCCGTCTTGTCGTTGTTCTCTAGGCTCCTGTTGAGCAGAGGGTGTCGCACAGCTTCTAGGGCCTGGTGGTAGGAATGTATCTTCATGCGTTTTAGCCACATTGAGAAGAGTTCTAGGTGGCACCATAGGCAATTTGGGTGGGGCGGCGCCAGGGCCAACTTGAAGGAATTGTGCTATTGAAGCCCGAAGAAAGACCCGGAGAGAGTCAACAAACGATTTATTGCTCCCTGTGAGCATTGGGGATAATGAATCTTCTACCGCATTAATTGCAGTGGTACATATCTGAATGTTTGCCTTCGCCTGAGCTGCTCGGCGTATTTCGGTTTCGATCATTTCCTGTAGTTCTTGTGGAACTGACATCTTGCCAACAATCTCCTCAAACCTATTATTGTCAATTCCTGCATTCTGATGCTCTGTCTGTGGTGGTGTTTCTTCTGTGTTCGGCCTCGTGCTTAAAGCAGGTAGTATACTATTTGGCTGCTGGGTTGACTTGCTTAGGTCTTTGACTTGACCTGCGCCGCGTGTTACTGTATTGCTTTGAATATTCCGCAAAATCTGCTCGTTAATCTCAGAATCTTTGTCTTGGATAGGACGTGCCCATCGGGAATCATTCAGTCCCTGTGTTATAATCTTGTCGACTTCAGTGTCGACCATTTCGATCTCCGGAATTTCTTCTATTCCTTTGATAATTTCTGCCTCAATGGCTTCTAAATCCATTTCATCTATAGCAAGTCCTTTTTCTAGTAAGCGCGATCTCGCTCGAGTCTTTGCATAGTGAGCCAACGAATGTTGACGTCTTGGTTTGCGCACCGCAGGCATGGTGGCCGGCGGGGGCGCGAGTAGTTCACAGATTTAATGATATATGAAGGGTTAGAAAGGGGAAGTGATTGTGTTTATGTGTGTTTACTATATGATATTTATTTATTTATTTATGTCCCAAAAAACGTGAAGACAAGCATAAAGTACGCAATTTTTGGGTATAATAAGTACATTCGCTGTTTTAAACGCCTTGGGATGAGTACCAAATCTTAAAGCATAGTTGAAAAATGACGTAATTCGTTCTACTAATATTGGCCATGAGGTTCGGAGAATTCTAGTTGTAATTTCATCCATGCCCGGTGATGTTGACGTTGCTTGGCATGTAGCTTTGTAGGCTTCTAACTCGGACCTACTATGCCAGGGTATATTTCGCTAAGAAACGGTGGGACTGTTTGAAGGTATGTCGTTAGTTTCAAGTTGTCTTGATAATAGGACTCTGTGAAAAAGCACAGCCTTTAATTGTGGGGGTGATAGATAGTTCTGAAAGGCATTGTGCCAGTGCACTATTTTATAGACATCCGAGATTTTCTCTACTTCCTCTATAATCGATCACCAGTAAGCTCCCTTTGCCCTCCGCACAGCGTCTCGTAACTCTTTCTTTTCTAGTACTATTGGGCTGCTTCGACGTGCCCTTCTGTATGCAAGCACCGCCCGCTGACACTCTGAATTTCACCATGGCGTGCCAAAATTTTGGGGTCTTTTCCTAGGGTAAGCACCTATGAGAACAATTTGTATGTCTTGAATTAGTAGCGATGTTTCAATCTCTAGCTCGGTGGCGGAGGTTAGGAAAAGCTCATTATCCAGATCTTTGTACCGCAGTTTTCCTTTGCTCTTTTCCAGCTTCTCTATTCGAATGGCAGTAGCTAGTGTCTCATGGTCAGAAGTTGTATATAGATCTTTTCGTACTTCGCATCTGGCGTTTTCATCCGTACAAAAGATGAGGTCAATTGTTCCACCCCGATTATGAGTAGGAAAATTTCTAGGGTTGAGAAGGATGAGGTATTGGTCATATCCCATAGAGGGTGCCGTAAATTGAAATCACCACCCACATAGAAGAGTCGATTCAGAGATTTCAAGAGTAGATCTAAGCCAGATCCCGCTTCATCAGCTCCCGCCGGTGCATTTTAGATATTTCAGATAGGTGCCCGTCTATGATCTCCCATGGTAATAGTAATCTGAAGTAAATCACGCGAGAGATCTGTAGTTTCTTATTGAGGCTTTAGTCTCGCATTCCCGCGTACATAAGTCAAAACACTGGGCCGTGAATGCCAGAAAGAAAGTGGCGAGAATACCGTGAAAGATCGATGTGCCTTACATTTATGTATGGAAAGATCAGTGAAAATCCAAGGCTCCTGAAGTAACAATATGTCTATCGAGTTTTTATTGGCTAAAGCTAAAGCGATTCCGTGTGCTGAGGATTATCTCCCAACGTTTACTTGCATAATACGGAGAGAAGGCTCTATCCGTTGGTTGTTCTTTCTTGTCAGTTCTGACTAGAGGAAGATTGATTTTCGGTCTCCATAGTACTTGCAAGGGTTTATATTGAGTTAGGATTTGGCTGTTTGTTTATTTTTAAATATTCTTTTCCGCCCGTAACTCGGGTTTGTTGGAGCTGGCTGCCCATAGGACGGACAAAGACCCGGTTTTTTCGTCGAGGTCTGGCAGGGCATGATGCGTCTGTTGAGCTGTGGGGGCCACGATAGTTCAAACATCTTGCTGGATTTTGGCATGATCCAGTGTGTGTATTGGTACAACAGATTTCATATTTATATGGTCTAGCGCACGTTCTGGTAGAATGAAAGCTGTGGCATTTTTTATATACTAAGACTTTTTGTCGTTGTCGAATTCGCTGTATGAAGATAGCTTCGCCAAAAATTCGAAGCCTTAAAGGAAATTTATTGGCTTTTGCTTTAGGTACGCAGATACGTATGTTTGCGTAAAGTTCATCGTTTTGTGATTTACGAGTTCAGTTCATATAACGAATAGGCAAGTAGTCTCGTTACCCTTGTGGAGCTGAAGCCTTAAGAATTTGTCTTTTTAAATTAAATACCTTGATTCCAGCATCCTGACTTTCAGCTTTCTTAGCCCACGTATCCTGTCGAGCTTGATGACGATTATCTGTTGAAATAGATATGTTAGATTAAACTCACTCACCGCGCATTACTCGTGAGGCTCCGTCTTAGGATTGCGAGAAATTCTACCCCAATCCCTGGGTGTTTTTCTTCTAGTTTTTGTAAATAATCGTTGGTAAGGTCGAGAAGACCCTTGATTGCAGCCATCAGAGGCGCGATGCCGTTTTTCTTGTCGTCTTCCACGTGTGATATAGGAGAAGCTATACTGCTATTTATTTCTATTGTAGATTCTTTGGGGGGAAGTGGAAATTCTTCTGTGGAGATAATACTCTCTATCTCATCCTCAATGCCAGTGTCATCGTCTACTTTGCTAGTCGAGCCGTGCGCCTCACTAAGCACATTTTCGATTAGATTGCTCCTTTTTGAGAAATTTGAAATAGCGATTGAAATAAGAGCCTTCGCCTTTGTGATCGCGATGGTCTATAAGTCGTAGTTGTCGGTTTGGATACTCTACTCCCGGTTTCTGGAGGGTCTGATGGGAGCCCCGGCTTGGAACCCAGTGGTGGCGCCATTATCTCACCTTCTGTGATGAAAGTGAGATTAAAGTAAATTTGGATATAAAAGGTTTCTTGATGTATAGTTTGCCTATCACTGTGCGTGAGAGATGTCCTCGATCTCAAACGATACTTGACAATACCTCCTCGTGTTCGAGGTCGCGTATCAAGGTCACGTGTCTCAATAAGGGACATTTTTCACAATAGCTTCATGGTCCAATAAATAAGAGACACGGTCATCAGGCAGACAAAATATCAAGATAATTATCAAATGTTAAATGCTAGTATATTTTTTCTAGATCAAAATACTTCACAAGCTGATCTGAATCAAGTAAATATTGCAACTCATCTAGAAATTTCTTGAAGACAGGTTGGGTATTCACTTCGATCCAAAAATGTGACACCCATAGAAGCCCGAGGTTGGCGGGTGTTTATGCTTAGCTAGCTCTCTCAGATGACTTTGATAAAATGGGAAATTTTATGAAGCTGCCTCCTGGTTACTGTAAGATGAGTTACCAATAGCTACCTGGCACCTGGGCCCATTCATTACGTGGACATGAATGAATGGGTAATTAATCTAGTGTGAAAGAAAGCGGTAACGGTTAAAAATTTATTCAAGTCCAAGTAATAAAAAGCTCCAGATGCTTGGTAGCTCTGGGTAGCTCTAAGTAGCTCATCTCATAATGATCAGGAGGCCACTTCATAAAGTTCTCCATTTTATCAATGTCATCAGAGTGAGCTAGCTATACATGAGCACCCGCTGATCTCGAGCTTATTTGGGTGTTAAGGTTTCATGATATGATTACCCAAGCTGTCTTTGGGAAATCCCTAGTTGTGTTGCGATATTTTGTTGATTCAGACCAGCTTGGTAAAGTATCTTGATCTAAATATAATAGGCCAGTTTGAAAATATTTTTCTCTATTCAAACCTTCAGACACTGATGTAGAAGGCAGCGACTGATGATGATAAATGTATAGAGGAGTCGTGAAAATAAAATAATAACTTAAGGATAATTGTAATGTTAGTGTTGATAATTGCGATGATCTTAATGTGGTTGTGTAGAAAGATTGTTGTGTGAAGACGAGACCATGACGGCCGGATATTTCAGGCCAATATTTTAAACTTGAACTGACAAAAAGACTGGTGGAGATGTTATCCCTGAAGCGAGGACCTACCCCACTGTTCACGATGTACTCACGAAACACTGTAGCCTATGGCCACGCTAGAAATTGTAGGTGGGTAAAAGTGGTGACAACTCTCGCTTCAGGGACATGGCCCTGCTAGCATCAAGCTAGCATAGTTCAAAATACATTTGACACCTGGATAATGAGGTCAAAATATGCACGATTAATTTTCCTTCGATTTCACAAATCATCGTCGCACGTCTGCGCAATTATACTTACCTTCACCATAATTATTAGCTTTGCGTTGTCACTACCATATCTTTCATACTCACACAGTAAATGATTTACAGCCATCAAGTAATTACCTTTATCTTCATTTATCAAATCTTCCATATTTATTATCAAGGTCGACCTCTTAGCAGACCGAGATTACATTTCGGAACTGATTATTTGCACAGATGAATTCTTCTCAGATCTCACCTTCTACACCTCAAAAGAAACATTTGTCTAGAGACCAGTCTCTTTTAGTGAGCTCAAGACTTAAAAATCATGAGTCAGTACTAATGGTCTCCATGCAGCCATGGCTCTCCGTGATGCAGGACAATGCTCCTCCTCACTCGGCAGCTAAGACGATGGAAGAGATGGGAGAGAGGGCCATTCATTACGCCTATTTCTTGGCCTTCTAACTCCCTGGACCTTAATCCAATAGAGGCTGTTTGGGATATTATAAAAGACTACATTCAGTTTTACTATCCAAGTCTGGGCGGCGGAAAAAAACGATGTCAAGTTAATCTTCGACCAGTTGTGAAGGAAGCGTGGGACTTAGTACCCTCTGAACACTTTGTCAAACTCATTGAGACCATGCCGGCTAGATGTCAGGCGGTTATAGCTGCTGATGGGGGTCCGACAAAGAATTGAGGACTGAAGTTATTATCTGCTGTAAATCTTATGATCGCATAAATATTTATGCAGTAAATCATATATAAATTAGGCTTAGCTTAGAAGAATTGACCCACCTACATTTTCTCTGTCGGATGAATTCACTATACATTTTTTGCCAAGAAATTTCATAAATACGGGGGATAAACTCTATTTGGTGGTAGATCATGCTTTATTAGGCTTAGTCCATCTCGCTTATACCCCTACTAGGGGATCCACCTACATTTTCTACCGCAGCCATAGGGTATTTCATTTAAGAAATTTAATCAACTCTATTCCATGGCACTTGGAAGCGTATATATGAGCACATAAATAGGACATGAAAAGAAAAGAAGAAATATCGATGGATGTTTGTTTCTGGCCCTCACATAGTTTATCTCTGCTACATCCAGCCGATAAACTATAAATTTCTAGTTTTACCAAACATGACCAATCAGTTCACGATCGCCCCTTATCCTCCCAGTCGGCTTTCACCCTTTCACTTTAACCACCACCGGCTAGCTCTCATTCTAAACCTTTCCGGGCTCAAGCTAATGATCTGCTACAAGGATAGGCCAGCTTAATTATCATGTCAGCCTGTGCATGACTTTATGTTCGAAAAAGGCCAATCGCGTCTCATTGTCACCGGGGGTTGAATGCTTTATTGAACTTGCTAAGACTAAGCAAAGCCTCGCTTCAGAGAGAATATCCCTTCTAGTCTTTGTGCTAGTTGAAATATAAAATATTAGCCTGAAATATCGGGCATACTTGATTACAACATCCATCTATTCGTCTCATCATCACTTTCATCTCAAACTCATAATTTCTCGACACACAACCATATTAAGAAATTCGCAACCATCAATACGAACATCATAGTTGTCCTCGGCATATTATTTTATTCTCACGATTCCACTCTACACAGTATATCATCAGTTGCCGCTTTCTACATTCGTGTCTAAACATTTGAATAGACACACGCGTTTTCAAGAAGTTAATATTCCAATAGAATTATCAAACATTGAATTCTATTTTATTTCAGTTAGATCAATAAACTTCACCAAGCTAGTCTGAATAAATCAAATATCGCAACTCAACTAGGAATTTCTTGAAGACAGGTTGGGTACTCACTTCGTCGCGAAATGTGACGCCCATAATAGCTCGAGGCCGGCGGGAGCTACGTTTAGTAGCTCTCTCAGACAACACTGATAAAGCTTAAAGCTTTTTGAAGTTACCTCCTGATAATTATAAGATGAGCCAACCTGGAGCTAGCTAGCATGTGGGCTCTTTCATTACGGGGACGTGAATGAAAGGGTAATCTAGTCCGAGTTTGAAAGTCAAGGATTTGAGCGTCATTCTCCTGTAATCCTATGGGTGTTCAAGAGCTCATAAAACTCATTGATGGCATGCCTGACAGGCTTCTTGATGTTTAAAAAAAGTATGGTAGGCTAACAGAAGCTAACTGTTGGATTTTCAATAGAATTTGATTAGTACTTGTTGTATGAGAAGTTTATGAAAATATAATTTAAGCTTGATTTGGACAGTATACAAAATCAACCGCAAGTGAAAAACATCATATAAATTTTTCCTGGTTAAACTAGAATTGAGTATAGAACATGCCGTATTAAGTTTAGCGGACCCATAAATAGCTCCTGATTTTACCCCTCTGTTCATGATACACTTTGTTGTCCTTCTAGAAGAATCAAGCGTGAAATATTTTTGCAATCTCCCTTTAAACTTAGCAAATCCCCATACTCGACAATGATCTCTAGTTTTTAGAAGCATCTAGGACAACCATAGTATGGGTAGATTCAATACTAAACAGGCCATTACAGCATACAACGCGTTGCATTATTCCTATAATTCCCTCCACTTGACATCCACAATCGTACTTTAGTTATGACCTCTTTTTGTCATTGCTGCTGCCTATAACTCTTGTAACTCAATGAATTTCTCGTCGACATCTCTACCAAGCGAATGGAAAAGGTCCGCTAGTCATACAATCAATTTGTTTATTGACAGGCAGTAGTTTCCTACACTCCCCTTCAATCCAAACATTCTACTTATTCATGGAGATTGCTCCCATGTTCTAGCACAAAATTAGGACTTAGTCGGCCCGATGAATTTGAGGACGCATAAAGAGCTTGCATAGTATCTTCTCAGGTATACCGGATAACAAGCAAATAGATGCACTTATAACCCTTGTTAAAACAATACGGAGTCTTACATTGCCTCCAAGTTGAGTTAACTTAGTGGGTAGCAGTCTGAGGGTCTGATTGATTTGAAGTGATATTATGGGTCCTGTGGCTAGATCAATTGTAGATGATTTCCTACATGAAAAAAAAGTATGATGATAATACATTTGGTGAAGCGTTAATGCTCAGGTATTTCGTATTTAGCTTCATAATTTCAAACTAGGAAACTTACTATCCTGCTTATCAAGCATCGGTGAGCCATATTTCAATCATCATCTAATCCACCATACAGTGAGTGTATCATGAAGAAATTGTGTGCAGTGGAGTAGAAACAGGGGCTATTTATAAGTCCACTAAGCCCAATACAACATGATCTACACCCAAATTGAGTTTGACTAGAGAAATTTTGTATGGTATTGTACACTCTTCCGGTTTAGTTCAAATTAATCCTGAATTATATCTTCTAAGGCTATCAAATGACATATTCCATTCAATTATTATTAAAATGTAAAATTTGATTTTTTAATGGTATGCTATCGTCTTCTATAATGGCCAAACATGTGTCATGCATGCTTTCAATAAATTTTGTGAACTCTTGAACACCCATAGGATTACAGGAGAATGACGCTCAAATCCTTGACTTTCAAACTCGGACTAGATTACCCTTTCATTCACGTCCCCGTAATGAAAGAGCCCACATGCTAGCTAGCTCCAGGTTGGCTCATCTTATAATTATCAGGAGGTAACTTCAAAAAGCTTTAAGCTTTATCAGTGTTGTCTGAGAGAGCTACTAAACGTAGCTCCCGCCGGCCTCGAGCTATTATGGGCGTCACATTTCGCGACGAAGTGAGTACCCAACCTGTCTTCAAGAAATTCCTAGTTGAGTTGCGATATTTGATTTATTCAGACTAGCTTGGTGAAGTTTATTGATCTAAATGAAGTAAAATAGAATCTAGTGTTTGGTAATTTCTATAACATTTTATCTTCCTGAGTTCACATATCTCTATTCAAACGTTTAGACAGCAGTGTAGAATGTAGCGACTAATAATGACTTTTGATTGAAAGTATCATGAAAATTAAATACGGGCTCAAGGATAATTATGACGTTCGTGTTGATGATTGCGAAGTTGTCACTGTGTTTGTGTGTCAAGGAATTCTGGTTAGGAGTCGGGTGTGTTAGAGAGGGGAGTGGATGAGTCTCTAGTGGATACTTCAGGTTAATAATTTATACATAAACTAGCACCGAGACTAGTAGGTATATAATCCCTGAAGCTCTCTGTCACAATCTACCCATGCACCTGTCTGATGCGAATCGCATTTTTCGTACATAAAGTTATGCGCTAGTTGTCTTTGTAATTAAGCTTACCAATCCTTGTAAATAATACTTAGCTCAGCCTAAAAAGACTTAGTGCAGGTTAACTTACATTGGTCCCGTCGCTTGCGATTTACCGCATGTTTTGCTATAAATAATTATCTCTTTCATGAGAATATTACTTCATGCTATGTGAAGATGACTTCCTAGCACCTGGATAATATTTGGGCTATACTCTTCCAAATAAGAAAATGATTTTTCAGTCTCCTAATTATGGAGTCTGAAAAGCCATTCTCTTATTAAGAAGAAAATAACAAATTCAAAATGTCGAATCTAGAATAGAAGGGATGTTCATCTTCTACGTCGTTGATTCTGGTAACATTCCAGGTTTTATGATATGTTAGATTGAAGTACGATAGACTTGGTATTCAATTTCTTTGCTTAACCATGAATTGGATGTTTTTCTTGGAAAGTGGATTGCCAGTAAGCCTGTTATGGCTACTGTTAAAAATTCACTTGGTATTTTCTGCCTTCATATAAGTAAATGGGTCCAAAGTATGTAGATAGAATACTGATGCCATATGCAATGCTAGAGGCTTCATTTAACTTGCTTTATTGTTATGACAATAGTTGTGATCTGTAATTTAAAATTAAAAGATAAAACTTCTGATATTTGCCACATAGTAAGAGTGTCTATATGTAGGTAAGAGGCTTCTTAATTTAACACCTCTATGTTAGAAAGCTCTGATTTTTGTATGACAGAATTTAAGAAGTTAATAGAACCGATTGGATCGAAGATAAATATCGCCAAACCCTATTAGAGCTCCCATATCTTCATATCTTTCTTTCTCATTATTGAGAACTCTTTAAAGATCACTTGTAGCTATGTAATGACCACAATGACAACAAATAGAAAGAGAAAGGAGAAACAAAATTCTTGCATAAAAGTCAGGGAAATCATCGTCACATTCAACACACACCGTCTATTATAGATAAAAATGAAGTCATAAATGATAAGTTTTGAATGCCAATTATCTTCTTTATAATAGGTTTAGGCCATCGACATATCCATCCTTATTTTCCTTATCCCATTTATTTGTCATAAAAGGCTTTCAAAACAGATGAAATCACTCAGATTCATTATGATCCTTAAAAGTTAGACTTCGAATATTCATGGTACTTTTTTCTTATAAAAGTCTTCTCCAACGGCAACTAAAGCGCTAGAAAAGATGTAGGAAGGTAGCAAGAGATGCTATTTGGCACGCACAAGACTACTGTCTGCTACACCTAGATGGATGGCCTTCGGAAAGGGAACATTATACCATACAGTTTATGATTATTTTTCCTAGCAGCTTCCTACATACATACTTTAAGATAGCCATCTTTAGGTTAATTAGAAGCAGGAGATAGAGATGTAATAAAGAGAAATCTTGGGGTAGATTACAACTGAATAAAGGTCTGAAAGAGGGTAGAGAGCGTTCTTCCACACAAATGTCATATCTTCACTTTTATGTAGGCTTTGTGCGAAGATATAGTAGCTACGCGTAAATTAGAGTTTTGGGCTTTGGAAACATAACAGTTAGCAAAACAATATACTTCGTTGCTATAGTGATGAAGTGCGAGAATTTGTAAGGTATTCATAGCAGAGCGAGCTAAACTGATGGGGGACACAGGCCAATCATCACCCAATTGAAACCAAGTTTCTGAATGTAGATCACTACGTTTTTCAACAGTCCATATTCACCGAGATTAGACGAGAAGATGGCTGACAAATCTCATCTGTGTTGGAAAAAACACTATATAAACATTTCTCGTCGCGCCTCATAAAACTCCATTTCCAAGTAGATCATGCTGAATTTAGTTTAGCCGGCCTTATCAGATCCCTGAGCCATACATTACCTACCCATGAGACAGTGTATATATACCTACCGCCTTCAAGTTAGCTAGGGATGGTATGTTAGCAGGAGATAGCGTGTATTATGCCCGCACCTCTGGGGGAAGGGACTGATTATTTGAGATCATAAAAATTAGAGGCCGGGCTCGATTACTAATATGGCCAATAGAAACCATGGTACTAATGCTCGAACGCCAGTAGGTATTCGCATATCCAAGCATCTGCAAATTTTATTGCATTTTTTAAAACCTTGTCTTAGACCGACAAGTGCAAATGGGGTAGCTTTATCCCTGCAATTTTTTAACCCTGGCAAAAGGGCTTTTCCACAATCAAGAATATTTCTTTGATTATCGGCCATAATTCACTGATTACTCATCAAGAAGCAACAACGCCAATTCCTACTTTCTGCTTTAATATATTGAATTGCCGGAGCTGTGGATGGATTGTTGTTTTTAATATCATCTATTAATCCCCCTCTCTTCTTGCCCCCTACCTCCCTTCATCTTTTTCCCTGCTATTTGCATCAATTCCACTAATTAAGAACTGACAAGATAATTAATCAAATACTACCCTCGTTCTATTGATAATTTGAAGCTCTCGTTACTGTTGAGTTGAGGGAGTTCGAAAGTTGCGCATATCGTCTAAATGCAGACGCGAGTTTCTGGATCAGGAATAGAGGCTCAAAACAATAGCAATTCAACATCAATTCTTGAAGAATGCCGAAATCATCCTAACGTGGTCTGTCAGAAAGAACAGGATCCCTCATTACTACATGCGAACAGAAAGGCTGGAAATCGTGGGTCTTTATATGAGCTCGATCCACGAAGAAGTATAATCACAAGTCGCCGGCCAAGTACCAATGGGAAATACATTGACTCTCCAGATGGCGACACGGATAGTAACAGTGAAAGCTCTTTTTTGATTGGTGTACCGTTTAAGAAGGCAACAAGGCCTAACAGCATGGCTGATAATCGTCATGATGTACCTATCCGGTCGAGACTTCGAAATCTTTGGTCAATATCTCTTTTGACTGTAATTACCACAATTACAGGATTATTCTTCCTAAGCTTCATACTTTACTCATTTGTAAACCGTCAACTGGATCCAAAGGGTTGTCGAATGTCATATATGAGGCCATCTTTTGTCAAGCTTTCGGACTTTGATACGGAACATACGCATTTCGCTAGCAAGTACTCGATGTACCTTTACCGGGAGGGTGGCATTGATAATGATGAAAAAGTAATATTCCTATTTAAACTATGATTACCCAAATGGCTAATCATTCTCCAAGGTTAAAGGTGTTCCCGTTCTTTTTATACCCGGAAATGCAGGTAGCTACAAACAAGTCCGTCCCATAGCTGCAGAGGGGGCAAGCTATTTTCATGAAGTTCTACGATATAACTCGGCAGCAATTTCATCAGGTGTGCGAAATCTGGATTTTTTCACAGTTGACTTCAACGAAGATATCACAGCATTTCATGGCCGTACATTGTTGGACCAGGCAGAGTATCTAAATGAAGCAATTGCTTACATTCTCTCGTTGTATCATGACCCGCACCGATCTGAACGAGATTTGGATTTACCAGATCCCACTTCTGTTATCATTCTTGGACATTCAATGGGAGGGATTGTTGCTCGGACAATGCTCGTGATGCCTAATTATCAAACTAACACAATAAATACTATCATTACAATGTCGGCACCACACGCACGCCCTCCTGTATCTTTTGATAGCGAGATCGTCATGACTTATCAGCGAATCAACAAATACTGGAGAGATGCCTATTCTCAGAAATGGGCGAATAATAATCCGCTTTGGCATGTAACTTTAATCTCAATTGCAGGAGGTGGCTTGGATACTGTTGTTCCATCTGACTATGCTAGTTTGGATTCTTTAGTGCCAGAAACTCATGGCTTTACAGTCTTCACCTCAACAGTACCAAAGGTATGGACTGGAATGGATCACCAAGCTATTTTATGGTGTGACCAGTTTCGTAACATTGTTGTACGTTCTCTTTATGATATCATAGACGTTAATAGACCAGCCCAAACAAAACCTAGAGCGGATCGTATGAGAAGTTTCAAGAAGTGGTATTTAACAGGCATGGAAAAATCTGCAGAAAAAATGTTTTCTCATAATCATGCTTCCACTCTCGTCACCCTCGAAGATAAAAGTAATTATATTTTATCGCAAGGCGAGAGATTAGTTATTCGACGACTTGGTCAGAATCAAGGGCGTCGAGTAAATTTGCTTCCTATTCCACCACAAGGAGAGCCAGGAGAAAATCGTTTCACTTTACTTACAGATCAAAAGCTTGACAAAGAAAATGGCTCCGGCAAAGTTGAGGTGTTATTTTGTAGTATCTTTGGGCCCAATCCGGGCCGGTCATCAAGCCTATTTCCCGTAAATGTCATGACGAGTGGGATATCGACCACTCGTCTGGCTTGCAAAAATTCTGCATCTGATGTTATCATAATTCCCGCGTCAACTAAGACTAGTAGATATCCTTTCTATCTCGATGGAGAAGAAGAGATTGAACCTTTTTCTTACTTACAGTATGATTTAGAAGATATTATTGAGCATCAGTTCGTGGCTATCATCGATAAGGCTACTAATCCTACACCTGGATGGATTATTGCCGAATTCAGTGATAATAAAAAATCACAATTTATCTATCCCCAAAGTCTCCAAAGTCTTTTACTCTTTGGTATGGAACTTACGTTGCCCCAAACTAGTCCGCTCGTAACAGAAGTAAAGATACCAGCTTTATCGTCAAGTTTACTATCATATACATTGGAAATTAATAAGCAAATCTTCCGCCACAAAAATGGAATTTTTGCACCTATCTTGCGACAATATATCTCTGAGCCATATGAGTCTAAGTACTTTGTGAACTTCCAAAAGTCAGAAATTAATTTACATGGGGTATCACCTTTTATACCGCCACCTCTCATTAAAAGGGAATCTTATGACGGCCTTGGACTTCAATTTTGGACTGATCCTACAAATAACTCTAGTTTGAGTATATCCTTGAGAATTGATTTCTTAGGCAGCTTTGGCAAATTGTATATGCGATATCGGACAGTTTTTGCTGCATTTCCGCTTCTAGTTGTGGCACTTGTCATAAGGAAGCAATTCATGGTATATGATGAGACAGAAATGTTTATCTCCTTTTCAGCAAGTTTAGATTTGTGCTTACGCCAATCACTACCTATTGTTTTATTGACACTGACCTTATTCTCACTCTCGTCCTTTAAGATAAATTCGTTTTTGAACCGAGCTTCATCTGGTCTATCGGGATGGAAAGTTAATGAAACCGAACCACAAATAGATTTTACTAAGAACGATATATTCATGGGCTCTCAGGATCCATTTTTCTGGTTTATGATTCCACTGGTTGGCTTCGTTTGTGTAGGTGTATGTGTTATGGTTAACTACCTTACTATTTCAATCATAAGCTTACTAGCAATCATGCAAAACTGCTTAAGCACTCAGCCGGCCTGGTTGCGAAATGATGATAGAAGGTCAATACCCCTCATCTTTGCTCCTTCAACTCTACGACGGCGAATAATTATGACCGCTTTACTTTTTTTCCTCGTTTCTACTTTTATCCCCTACCAGTTTGCCTATTTGGTCGCATGTCTTGTACAAATAGCTACATGTACTAAAGCTCTACGAATATTTTGGGATGCCCGGTCTAATGCTAATACCAACTTTTTTAATTATACATATTCTATTCTTATACTAATGTTATGGATACTTCCAATTAATTTACCAATCCTTGTTGTTTGGATACACAACTTAGCTGTGCACTGGTTAACACCTTTCTCATCTCACCATAACTTGCTATCAGTTATGCCATTTATCCTTTTAGTCGAAACGCTAACTAGCGGGAAAATGATTCCACGAATTTCTTCGCGATTACGTTATTTAACAAGTGTGTTCTTGCTCTGTATTGCAGTAATCGCAGCTGTATATGGGATGACTTATGCATATATGCTCCACTATCTAGTTAATTTCCTGGCTGGATGGCTCGTTTTACTTCATTTGAGCTCTAATACAGCATTTTCCTTGACCGGAATCTTTTCAATCGATGAAATAGTAAGCATTGATCGGTCAAACAAACGTGGAAAGACGCCTTGAAATGTCGTTCAACTTCGAGGAATATTGTTTAACGCTCTAAAAAATGGATTAATTTCTAAATCGATTGGATGTAACCTACTTCATCTACAATACTTTGACACATAAAACTATAAAATGTAGTGTGAGGTAGTTAGGGTACATTTATCAGGAAAAGTGCCAAAATTGAGCATTTGGTGTAGTTGGCGCTAAATTATGAACGCACGCACGTGACTTTGAGCTATCCTCTTTCTTAGAGTAGACAGCTGTCTGTTAGAAAGCACAGCCTATGACTGGCTAGATTTTGCGCTAAACATTAATTAGTCTTGCATCTCTTATCCTCAATATTTTTCTAACAACCGATCCAGGCTCAATGCACAGTTGCTCACTAAAAAGTTATTAAAAAGTTATTGAAAATCGATCGAATTTTGATCTAACTTAAATAACTATTGCACTGGCGAGAAATGAGATGATAAAGAAATCGGATTGAAACAATATATTGAAATTTTTTTCAATTATTTTTCAAACCCAGATTACACATGACGAAGGAAATAATAAAATACTCCACTGCACACTTTCAAACAGTGAGAAAAACAACTTCCCATTTGACAGCCTTTTACACTTTGACAAAATACTGTGTCAAATAAATCCTTGGAAACCGTTATAATGAGAATTGGAGTTTCACTATTTAGAAATTTACCCAAATAGTCATCCACATCCTCATGAGAGTAATATCATTTCACTTTTCCAGACTTTTAGCCCTTCATAGACATATATTACAAGTTCATAAATAATTTAATGTCTTTATAAATTTCAAACCTTAATACTACAGCTCTTGAGCTCTCCTTTTTCCTCCTTTTAAAAAGTACATCTGAAGAGTTGTGGTTTCAAGTTCGGTTGACTGATATTCGGGAATTCATGAAAATTCTCGTGGCCTCAAATTATCTAGTAGAAGTTGTATTCTAAAATAACTAAGCTTAAATAAATAATATCAAAGACATGCAATATCCATTTCAAACATAGGATGAATTCGTTTCAAATCTGTAGATGCTATAACCCGAAAACAGGGGACTGCTGTCTAAAATGCCATAAATGAATTTTGATGATCATCGTGTAGATCTAAATTTCTAGGGTTTCATTTACGTGTCTCGCTTATTACTAGTGCTTTGATCTTTGGTATCTTCAATAACTCCACTTACTCTCCCTCTTCTCACTCGTAACTTTGTTTAGCTTTCGTTATGGTATCAGACAGAGCCCTATGTTACGGACAAAGTCCGATGTGGGTCGACTGGGCTTCCCTTTGGGCCCAGCCTTATTCTTAATATGAAGTCACATGGTAAATACTTTATGTAGCAAGAGTCTTGCTTGAGCTCTTTCCAAATAAAATGGCGGAAAAAGAAGAAGCGAGACCAGGGAACTTTTGATGTCCTTAAAGGAAGTCTTCCTCATTATATTTAAAACTTCGTAGAGATTTATTAACTATTTTATGGCATTTTCATCGAGCCGAAAGCCATTCAAAGGAGCCATATGGTGTATGAAAAGATTATTTATGATTCATCTCTGAAGGAAGAAGAATTCCCATAGATTATCAAACCGTCTAGGTAAACAAATTAAAAATCCGATCTATCTTGGTGGCAAGAAGAATGCGTTTGAAAAGCCGATGAAAAAGCTGCAGATAAATATGTCTCTCCCGGTTTTGTTATCGCCATCAATTGGCTATCCCAGTCGTAAATTTTCATTTTATCGGCACTCCATGTTCTAATTTTGTTTTAAAACATCAGCTAGCCCAAGCACAAGTATCTTTTTGATATCATATCCATCTAGATATCTTTCAATTTTAAACCCAAGCCCCTCTCACATGCAAATGCCGCCGTTTCAATTTCATCTCGAAGTGGTATTGTTAAAACTCGGTCTAAGGGCGATCCAATAACTAGGGTCCTTCATCACTTAATTTGTGTAATTCTACCTAATTAAGGTCGAGCTACTTTCGGCACTAATTCTCAAATAGATTTTCTGAATTTGTACGAATTTAATGTTTTTATAAGACCATCTAATCTTAGGATACAGAATGGCCAAAAAGACAAGGCGACATAATAAACATAAATATCTCAGAGATACCAATAAAGTCTTGATCAGCTATGAAGACAGCTTTTAATTTGCAGGAAATATTTTATATGTACTTTAACCGTAAGAAGCAGATAACTGATGCCGGCATGAAAAATTTAAATAGAATTTAGGTTGATTGTAGAAAACCTTTTAATTAATTTGGTGAACTATTGATTCAACAATTTTTGACTCGAAAATATCAAGTTTTAAATTTTAAAAATTCATTTAACACACTAAAATCACATTCTATCTCACGTTCCGTTTCAATCCTCGTAAAACTTGATTGGCTCTGTTTCTATATTACACTTCGCCATCTCTTTTTTGCGAAGACTCAGTTGCCAAAGAAAGTCAGTGTGAAAGGCTTTATATGCCTAAGCTCACAAGCCTCATAGTAGATAAGCTGTTAGCAAAATTGGTCGAATAATGGTCGGACTTATTAGAAATAGTGAGTTAGATTCCTACATGGCTTATTGAAAGGGGACAGCTGCTGCTTATCAAATGAGAATACCAGAGAAATGGCTAAGGATTTGATGATTTTTTTTCCAAGGAGCTTCCTCTCAGTTCGTGGCCCACTAATCATACTAGATATTTTTCTATATCTTCTACCTAATACCGGAGACCTATGCCAAAGACTAGAAGATAATATATTCTAGATGTCCTTCATACATCCCATGAATCATTTGGGATTGGGGCCTAGTTCACATCAAACGTTGGTCAGTATGTAAACAAACAATTAATTTTTTATTTAATGGTACTTGCTGAGAGATCATCATTCATAATGCTAGTGTCTTGAATATTGGAAAGTGACATCGTGTGGGAGGTACTAGGTGTATCATAGTGGCGAACATATCAGATCAGAATAGGACAGGACTGGATTTAAAAATTGAATTCAAAATAGTTGCCATATCTATACAACTTTTAAAATATACGTCAGAAGTTAAGATATAGAACATGGCACTTAATTTAAGGAACATTGTTGCAGGAAGGTAGTTGTCTGATCCCTGTCACGTACTATGTAATTAGTGGATTAAAGTTATTGCATACCGAGCGCTACGTTGGACGTTCTCCACTTAAGGTTCCATGACGCGGACGTAAGAGGATTATTTTCTTCAAGGTGAAGTAGAGTGCATATTGCGTTGTGCATTCTACACGCCGTCAACATCTAATTGGAATAAAAGACTTGATTTTTCGATATGTTATACGGCCAAAATTTACCAAGGCTGTTCGCATTTAGAAATACAGGAAGATCTTTTAAAACAATCTCAAATTTACCGCGCAGTTTATATACTTCGGGTTACCAATCTAGGGCATATACCGTTAATCATTTACAACAAAGAGTACACATCAATCCCCTTCTACCTCATCAATGTACAAGGTTTTCAACATCCCGTATTAAAAAGAAAGATGCACCTAAAGCCCCAAAGAGCTCCTCTGATGAAAAATTAGAAGAAGATACAAAAGATACCTCAGAAACTACGACTACTGATCTTAAAGAAGAGAATACAAGCGATGATAAACCAAAAAATGCTGTTGTAGCATCATCAAGTAGCAGTACGATTTCTGGCACTGATGAAAAAAGTGTTGGTCCTATCAGTGGTAGCAATGGGGACACTGGAGGAATCGAAGGTGGAAAGAAGGCCCGTAAAGGTGTTACAGAAAAATCATTACAAAAGCCAACACCACCAGAGATATATCCGCAAGTATTGGCTATCCCATTATCAAAGAGGCCCCTATTTCCTGGATTTTACAAACCAGTTACAATACGAAATAAGCATGTCATTGCGGCCATACAAGACTTATTGAAAAGAGGACAACCATATATTGGAGCATTCGTTTTTAAGGATGAAAATTCCGAAGGAGATATCATTGAGAACATCAATGACGTTTATGAAACAGGAATTTTTGCACAAATCACAGGAGCCTACACAAATAATGGTGAAGGTGGTGGGGTAACAGCTATATTCTATCCACATCGACGTGTAAAGATAACTTCATTGATGACTCCAGATGGCCATTCAAGTGCGGTTGACCTTAAAAAATCCGAAAATATAACTTCGGACTCGGCTATTCCAGATGTCATTCCACCTAAACAACAAAAAGACGAATCAGGCTCAGAGAAAAAGGGAAATATTGTTGCAAGTTTTGAAGAAAGTGTAGTCAATCAGAAAAACCCAGAAAAAACTTCGACATACGAACTTACATCTTTTCTAGAAAAATATCCCGTTAGTATCGCTAAAATTGAGAATCTTGTAGAGGAGCCCCATGACTCTAAGTGTTCAATGATTAGAGCTCTTACCAATGAGATCGTGAATGTTTTCAAAGACGTAGCGAGTTTGAACAGCCTATTTAGAGACCAAATCTCTACATTTTCAATGAGTCATTCATCTGGCAATGTGTTATCGGAGCCGGCAAAACTCGCTGATTTTGCTGCCGCTGTATCTTCGGGTGATGTGGCTGATCTACAAGAAATACTAGAGACATTAAACGTTGAAGAAAGATTGAAAAAAGCCTTAGTTGTAGTTAAAAAGGAGCTGATGAACGCCAAATTGCAGTCAAAGATTACTAAAGATGTTGAAAAAGCTATAGCTGATCGACAACGAGAATACTGGCTAATGGAACAAATGAAAGGAATTCGACGAGAACTTGGAATTGAGTCTGATGGAAAAGATAAATTAGTTACTAAATTTAGAGAAAAGGGTGCAAAACTAGCTATGCCAGAAGCTGTAAAGAAAGTTTTTGATGAAGAATTGAGCAAGCTTGCTCATCTTGAGCCAGCTGCTTCCGAGTTTAATGTTACCCGGAATTATTTGGACTGGCTCACTCAAATTCCATGGGGTCAACGAAGTGCAGAAAATTTTGGTATCAGTAATGCTATGACTGTTCTTGATGAAGATCATTATGGATTAAAAGATGTTAAAGATCGTATTTTAGAATTTATTGCTGTTGGAAAATTAAGAGGTACGGTTGAGGGTAAAATTTTATGTTTTGTCGGTCCACCTGGAGTTGGAAAGACGAGCATTGGTAAAAGTATCGCAAGAGCACTGAATAGGCAATATTATAGATTCAGTGTTGGAGGACTTGCTGATGTTGCAGAGATTAAGGGTCATCGTAGAACGTACGTTGGTGCACTACCAGGGCGTATTGTTCAAGCATTGAAAAAATGTCAAACAGAAAATCCACTGATATTGATTGATGAGATTGATAAACTAGGTAGAGGTCATCAAGGTGACCCTGCCAGTGCACTATTAGAGCTTCTTGATCCAGAGCAGAACAATGCATTCCTAGATCATTACCTCGACGTCCCTGTAGACCTCTCAAAAGTTCTTTTCGTCTGTACAGCAAATATGACAGATACTATTCCTCGGCCTCTATTGGACCGAATGGAAATGATCGAGCTGTCAGGTTATGTTGCCGATGAAAAGATTGCTATCGCAGAAAGGTATCTTGGACCTGCAGCAAAAGAGCTAGCAGGTCTGAAAGAAGTGGATGTAAATTTGAGTAGGGACGCTATTGAGGAATTAATAAAATCATATTGCCGTGAATCAGGCGTTCGGAATTTAAAAAAGCATATTGAGAAGATATATCGAAAGTCTGCGCTTAAGATTGTTCAAGATCTTGGTGAAGTCAATCTTTCTGAGGAGAAAGCTTTGACTGATGAAGGTAAACAAGCTTCCGAAGATTCGGGCAAAGATGCCTCAGATACTGATGTAACACCTGAGAATATCGAAAAACAAATTACCGAGAAACCACGAGTGAGCCTCAATGTACCTGATCATGTTCACGTATGTATTGATAAAGGGAATCTTAAAGACTATGTGGGCCCCCCAGTCTTTACATCTGATCGCTTGTATGATGTGACTCCAGCTGGTGTTGCGATGGGACTTGCTTGGACTCAAATGGGTGGAGCAGCTCTCTATGTGGAGTCGATTTTAGAGAGTGCCTTATCCGCTGATTCTCGTCCTGCATTTGAAATAACAGGTAATATGAAATCAGTGATGAAAGAATCGGCCACAATAGCCTACTCATTTTCAAAATCAGTTATGGTTAAAAAATTTCCTGGTAATATCTTTTTCGACAAGGCAAAAGTTCATCTCCATTGCCCAGAGGGTGCTGTTCCAAAAGACGGACCTTCAGCAGGAATCACAATGGCCACTTCGCTGTTATCCTTGGCTTTGGATAAACCTCTTGATCCAAATATAGCAATGACTGGAGAATTAACAGTAACTGGTAAGGTATTACGAATTGGAGGTCTTAGAGAAAAAACAGTTGCAGCCCGCCGAGCTGGATCAAAGAAGATTATTTTCCCTAACGACAACATGTCTGATTGGATTGAACTTCCAGACGTAAGTCTTGCTAATTTCTTTTATACACAACATAACTAATATAAAAATAGAATATTAAGGAGGGAATTGATGGCCATCCAGTTAGGTGGTATTCAGACGTATTTGATCTAGTTTTTACAGATCTTGACGAAACTAGAGCGAACAATCTCTGGAAAGACTGTTTTACTAAGAAAGATGACAAGAATAAAGAAAACATTGATACTCTACAGACTTCTTTGTAGTAGAGAATTTGAGAAAATTTTCATATAAATTATTAGACTTAGCTATGATGTGGTGCTATTCACTTAAAAAAAGGCGTTTTAAAAAGTTGATATCTGGTAACTTCTCCTCTTCAAGACGAACAGATTGATGGATTTTATGTATACTAGATGAGTGGGACATGGGACTAGGCGCGGGAAATCTCAAATGATAATTAAGAATAGTTGGGTTTAAATTCAATCAAAATTAGTCATAATAAAAAAGGAATCGCCACATACTACATAGTATCTCTGCTTAGTGTAAATGAATGTACGAATGCCAACAGAAGTTATTGAAAGACAAGTGCGAAGTACGCGCACTATAACCAATCCCCCTACAGCTGCTACACTGTTCTATTCTGCCCTTTTTTAGTCAAAATAACCAATGTATGCTTTTAAGCGATAGCCTCTCCTTGACGGGTCCAATGCGTTTAAGCCCTACGATGTTTACTGAGGGCTTCATTATCTGCTTGAAGCGGCGTACCTCAGTAGTAAAAGGGGAAATCTCATGGGCAATTTGCTGTGTACCGTTTTGCTAAAATAGCAACAATCTTATGTTATTGTATATTTTTTTTTCGAATAGTCAAAAACTCGCGCCAATAAGCTCTGGGTCTTTGTATATGGCTCCATGAGATTCATAGACGCAATTATACGTATCTCAAGCTCTAGTCGTCGTTGACAAAATTGATCTACCTAGTTCTTACGTACATTTTGACTTGACAGCAATAGAAGTAGCATTTTGTGCCCCCCCCCCCTCCCCAAAAAATTCATTCTAGCCGCTTTAAAATCTAAATCGGAAGCCACGCTATGTCCAAAGACACCTCGCAAGCTGTCTTCTGGATTGCTTCACAGCCGTTTGATTAGATTTGTCTGGTTCTACTGCATTGCAATAAGTCATAAAAGGGACCGGCAACTTGTCTCAATCAAATATGTACTTGATATATCGTATGTTAGTTTTTAGAATAATTCGATGCAATGTTAGCAACGTCTTTAATTTTTGATATGAATTATTCTAAAACTAACATACTTTTTAATATCAAGTAGATGGATATGTGCTTCCGTTTTTTTTTTTGTTATGAACAACAAACATATTTGAAGATTTTTGATAACGATAATGATAGATAATAAAGTATTATTGATACAGTAGAGGATTGAGTGTTGAAGATAGATGAAGTTATCGTTTCAATTAGCGCGTTGTCATACAAAGAAAAGAAACTGAATATCCCATACAAGCGCATGGAGAGCTAAAAGTCTCGCTCGGCTGGCGCTAGCATGTGACGGATTTTTTTGTTGCAACGGCTCTAACCGGGAATTTATCACAATTGATATGTACACTCAGGCTATACCCTAAAGGGAATAGTTCAATGCCGAAGAACTAAACCCTACATCTATATCTAACAATGTTTGACACCCGAGGTTCCAAAGGGTACCTTGTGCATCTCTTCCAGATCAGACAACTCACGTTGTAGCGTCAATTTAATTGGCAGTTCAGTGAGAACAGAAAATGTAAGTGAAAATAATTTCAGTTTGAGCTTAATACATAATTTCCTGACTGCGATGGCTGTTTTTTTTTTTTTTTCCCAAGATTAAGTCAAAATTATCTGGGAAAGGGGTTCTTGAAATGAAATGTTGCTGAAAAATTTACCTAAAATGTTCTCTACTTGCAATAACAGAGTGATATAAAAGAATAAATTTTCACAATTTTTACTTATTGTTAAGACCATTTCACAAATGACAAATGACAAGTTCATCGAATCACATCCGTACTGAAATAATTTACTGAAGAAAGAAAAATGGACTTTCCTTGGCATTTGGGAGTTTTTGATGCTCACTGTCATCCTACCGATTTTATGCGTAATATCTCCGTTATTCCTCAGATGAAAACTCGTTGTTTAACGATTATGGCATCTAGAGAACAGGATCAAAGTCTTGTTTTTCAAGCTGCTTCTTCCTATGGAGTTAATTGCCAGGCTGATTTAGGAGAAGAGACTCCAAATCGTCGAGTGATACCATGCTTTGGTTGGCATCCTTGGTTTTCACATATGATTTATGATGATACCAATATATCCGCAGATATCACAATCGACAAGGATTTCAAGATTAATCATTACAAATCAGTTTTAACTCCAAGTCCTGAAGATGTTACATTTATAGAGTCATTACCAAACCCACGGTCATTGAAAGCCTTTCTTCAAGAAACAAAAACTTATTTAGAGGCTTTTCCCACTGCTCTAGTAGGTGAGATCGGACTAGATAAAAGTTTTCGCATTCCTTTGAAATGGAGTTCAGAGAATGAATGTTCAAGAAATAGCGATATAACACCAGGTACAAGAGAAGGCCGTTGTTTATCCCAGTATCGTGTTCATATGTATCATCAAAAAGCAGTTTTTAGAGCACAGCTTCTACTAGCAGCAGAGATGAAAAGGCCTGTTTCGGTACACGGCGTCCAGGCACACGGTGCTGTATTTGATACTTTCCAGGATTTATGGAAAGATTATAAAAAACAAAGTCGTAGCAACAGAAAAAAGACAATACCCCAGAAAAAAAGTCAAGAAACGCTAACGACCGTTAAAGAAACCTTAACACCATATCCTCCGAGAATTTGTCTGCATGCTTATTCTGGCCCAGTAGAATTTTTAAAACAATATCTAGACCCCAAAATCCCAGCTGATGTTTACTTTTCTTTTTGCGCCCTGTTAAATTTGCCAACGGATAAAGTTATAGAGGTCATCAAAGCAGTACCCGAAAATCGTATCCTGGTCGAGAGTGATTTTGATAAAGCAAGTGATGATATGGACCAACTATTAGAAAAAATGTGCCGTAGGATTTGCGACAATAAACAATGGTCATTGGAAAAAGGCGTAGAAATTTTAGGAAATAATTGGCGTCGATTTATTTTTTCTTGAAACTATAAACAAGGAGGTTCTGTACATCTTCAATGGTCGGTACGGTCTTCATAGTTTTATTTCTTTAAAAACCACACAGACTAGAACTCACATCTCAGATGAAATGAACTCTTTAGCTCCTTGAACGTGAGTTGTTTTTTTTTTTTTTTGATATGAGTACTTTACATAATTTCAAGAATGAATGAAATTAATTCATGTTGGTTATCATTTGCTTTCACATAGGATTCTTCATGTACAATGAGAAGGTATCATTGTAATACTCACACACTTCCAAAATTTTAGGGAAAAGAGCCATTGAGAAGTCTAAGCTTGAGGTAGGTGCCTCTCAAATCAGATGGTGAGTTTTATGATAAATGCACGCCTATTCAATAACGTAACATTAGATATCATTTATGATAAGTAATATTTTAAACTTGATAGTCTATAATAATTCATACTTATTACTATAGTGTATGAAATACCAGAAATGATAACTAGATAAATTTTTTAGATCCCTTTGCTGCAATTAGATAATATAATACAAGATACAGGAGTTTGAGTTTGACTCAGAAAACAAAAATTTTGCTAGAGCTGTTTAGCCTTACCTTGATTTAAAGTTATAGAAAAAAAATATGTAAATTTACAGACCGTGGAGTAAGTTTTCGATAGAAAGAGGTTTTCTAACAGCATTCGAGAATCCTTCATGAAATGTAACCCATACTCTTTGATCGCCTGGTTGGCCTATGCAATTTTTCTTCACTTGTGTGGAATCATTTTTGGATGAAGTTGAAGAGCCTGTAATGATGCGTCCGAAGAAATCTCTCTCGACATCTGTTTTGGTTAGGCCTTTATCCGACAAATTTTCTTCTCGTTCTTTGGGCGTTTTATGATTAATGTGAAGGACGCTTTCTCCGACTCGATATAAAGTTGAATTGACCGGATTCGCTCGAATAGTTAAACGTTTTTGATACTCTTGATCAAGAACCTGGCGAACAGCATAACGTACAGATCGTGATATTGTGGATGGATTAGCAGTCTCGAAGAAAACCAGATCATCCAAGGGCCTACACATCAACCCCTTAATAAATTGAAGAGAATTAAGAATCTTTGAATAGAATTTGTATGTGAAGTAAAAGAAAAATGGAGAGGGAAGAAAAAAAACCCCCTACAAAAAACTTACGGTTTCATCCGATAAACTAAGCTTGTAGCATTTCCAGCAAGGTCAGACTCCAACTTTCCTTGCTCAAAAACAATACCAAAACTATTCATGATATTGACCGTTCTTTCAACCATAATCTTTTCACTCTCCCTTCGTACGCTTCCAACCGGTCTCCGACCCACACCACCTCCAACAATAATTGGCTTAACTTCAGGTGAAAGCATGCGGACGAGGTAAGGTAGAAAATCGATGGCAACATTTTCAGGATTCTGGAAGTTCCTTAAATTTGTTGCATCGAAGCTGGAAATTAAAGATGAAAGGATAGCTCGATTTGACTTCTCAGTCTCATAAGCATCATAGTCTGCTCGGGGCCCTGTAAAAGGTAAAGGGGCCTTATTTTCTTCTTCCTCTCCACTACGGGTTATATCATTATTGTAAATATTATGAGAATGACGGGCAGAGGATGCAAACAAATTGTGACATGCTAAGATTGGTTGACTAAGATATGGAGCTAGCTCGAAATTTTGATTTGAATAGACCTGAGAAGAGCAAGAATCGTAAAAATGAAGCCACTCATAGGCAGCATCTGGCTTAGATAACATAGAGTCATCATTGAAAGATTGGTTTGGGTATTGGGAAAAGACATCAAGAATTATACGGTTGATATCATTCGCTTCTACCATTACTCTCAATCTATCCATTCCTGCTTTCTTTACTAGCTCTGTAAGTCCAAGCTGAGTTTGAGGCTGATCATTAGAGGTTTTATATGATTTGTTAGCGATTACTTGAGGAAATCCAGCACCTTCCAGAAACAGCCTGTTTACCACTTCTCTTGTACCCCCTCGCGCAACTCCTTGCGCTCCATCTCCGGTATTTGACAGGTTATCCATCATATTCTGTTCTATCCATTGCCTAGTTAGTCTTACATTTCCTCTATCTTTAAATGTGGCTTTCAATTTCCTTGCTGCCCACTCCCCTACTATGAGAACACCACGAAGATCACCTTCGCAAGCTCCTTCTTTACCTTTTCGAGATTCGGATGCATTGACCTCCCATGCTACTTCGCATAACTTTCGTACAGCATCATTATCGCAATCGATGGCCTCTTTCTCAAAAATGGACTTCATACGTAGCACTACAGTACCAAGATTTGGTTTCTGAACATGAATTATCTCCACAAAATTCGAATTTCGTAGTGGCCGAAGGGTTGAATGGTAGACATCATTGCAAATTAGAATAATTGGCCGAAGAAATCTAAATTTATCTAACTTTTTCTTCTTGTGGGAGAGATTACTAGCACCTGATCTAGGAGTAGAAGTATTTTTTTGATCCAAGAGACAAAGATTGATTATAGCTTTGATGAAACCTCCATCCACCCCATCTACCTCATCAACTATTACACACAGAGGACGAGTATAAGTCTCTGATTGTCCAGACTTTGATTTCACCTGTGAGCCTGTTTTGACACTTTCAGTGCCTACACTCGTTTTAATTCTGTTATTTACAACATTTCTGCTTCTATCATCACTTGCATTGATCTCCACAATTTCATATCCGGCTTGCCTTGCACAAACATGAGCCAAAGTAGTCTTACCAAGACCCGGCGGTCCAGCTAAAAGTAGTATTTTTCGATTTTGTCTTTCATTCTCGATTTCTCCTCGGACTGCTGGAGCCACTTGTTTACGTTTTCTAGACGCAGGAAATACTATGGGATCCCATGCCTTCAACCATCGTAGTACTTGTCGGTGTGTACGATTATCACCCACTAAGTCCAAAAAATTTTTTGCCCTGTATTTCTCTGTCCACATTAGAGATTTATGAGGATCTTTCTTACGCGTAGGGGTTTCCACAGTCGGTAGTGGAATATCAGAAGAGATCAACTGTTGCTCTTCATTTGAGTTTCTTTTGACTTCCTGTATCAATTCATATAGTGGAATACCGTAAAAACTTTTCTGAGCATGTCCGGCTTTAATTATAGACCTTGCTGCAACAAGCTTTTCCATCGAAATGTGAGCCGCTCGTTTATGCGCTTTAATCGAAATTGTTCTACCTGCACAGGTTGTAATTTGTGCAATTGCAGATCTTTGATCATCAAGATCACATAATATCTCATCTGAATTTATATCAATTACTTCTGAAAGTTGCAATGATTTGTCTATGGTAGTATCATCAGTATGCGTCGTTAAGGAATGATTTTTCCTCTCTCCCAATATCTGATCAAGGATTCCTGTAAAGGGTTCCACAGCTGAACTTTCAGATAACTTGGTTGTCTCAAATTCGACTATATCCTTTTCTATACTTTGACATCGTTTCTGCCGTTTGTGAGGTGGCTCTTCCATTGATGATAAATCATCATCTGACACATCTTCTATTAAAAACCCCCCAACCTTTGCTATGTTTTTTGTATTCTTTGGCACATCGAATTGTGGACGCATTTGTAATGGAGATGATGTTGTAGCATGAGGAAAATTTGTGAGGGTCAATGGCATTTTTATTTTCAATGGAAGTTATTGACAAGAATCCTTCAATTATTTTTTTATATTTGAATCTCATAGAGGTTACTTAGTCAACGTTTCATATCTGTTATGCTTCTTGAAAACTTAAACCATACAGATAGCTTGATGAATAATTTTCTATCTTAAAAAGTTTAGGGGGATCATTTTATACCTACAAGATAATCAATGTCAACGAGATGGTAAATCATCTATTGTGACATACATTTCCCCAAAGTAACTTTTTAAAACATAAGAGCGAATCCCTGCAATCGGATGAAATACTACTATCATCATTAATATGGCTTTTACAAATTTTTAATTGTTGATTTTTAACTTTAAATTAGGATTGTACATGATGTAAACATGATGTTAACATGAACAATGCATTTTTAGTTGACGATTACGCGACTCTAACTTTGGATCAATTTTGAACGTGACGCGTGTTTCGTCTTTTTGCAAATATAACTCGTGTTATGAGAACAACTATTTGCACATCACGTGATAAGGCACGATTATGTATTTAGTAGTGGTTAGTATTCTCTTTTGAACCCTCTTGCTTCTGCATAATAGGTTATATCTCTTTTGATCCTTTCGCTGCAATACAGCATCCGTGTTAATCGTTACAACATTGATTACTGTACTCTAGTCTTCACGCTTCTCTTATCCACTTAGCAACACTCGCATATTCAATCTAAATATGTCACACATCTATTAGCTCTCTGCCGAGGTAAAAACGGCATCCTCGCATCTTAATCATAAAAATTTGTGTTGCGGTATATCTGTAAATATTGAAATTGGTGGTATTATTTTTGCATCTAAAGCCGATGTTAAAACTTTGATTGAAGAATCGAGCAAAAATACAGATGTATACTATCTCTCTCAACGACTTAGTAATATTGAGGAAATCATTCATCTTCCTACGCTAAAATCCTCGAACTGGTATCATTGGCATGAGTCTGTTCAACGCCTTATAGTGCTTTCTGATACATCAATTATAATTCTTCACAACCCTCCTCAAAATTCAGCCACCACATTATGGTCCATGTGGTGGGCCTCTAAACTTAAGAAAGCAGCTCCACATAATAACATCTCATAGTGACTCGCCCCTTAAAATCCTTAGCACTATCGTCACTGTGTCTCTAGCCAATGCCGACGCTAACTTCATGAAAATCGCTGACCGATTTTGGAGATTTCAACCAAGGACGGCCATATCACTTCAGGTATTTTTAAGAGAGTTTGAAACACGCTTTCTAGATCTTAGAGAAAATTCTTCAGTCACAAATGAAGTAAAATATCAGATCAAATCTCTTCTTCTCTCCCACTTAACCAACATCGAGCCAAACCTTGCGAACCTTTGTTGCGACAATTCATTGGAAAAAATAATTACTGAGTGTCGTCAATGGACATCTGTGAATTCAAAAATTTCTAGCTCCCGAATAAATTCTAATTTTTGTTATTTCCGTGGCAATAAAAGACACCAAGAAAGTACTTGTAGAAAGAAAAGGAAAATCAAAATCAGTAGAGAAAGAGCTCGTCAAAGTCACCTTGATAAATCTATTAAAAATTCTGTTGATTATTAAAAATTCCAGTTAGATACTGCAGCTGATTATCACGTTTCTGGAAGTAGAAACAGTTTTTCCTCTTGTTTTAATACTCCTATAACTGTGCGTGTTGCCGGCGGAGGCCTAACAACTACTGCTGGTCAAGGAGATCTTACTCTTCCAGCTATTGATAATAAACTAGAAACACTTTTGGGAGCTATCCATATTCAAGGGCAAGATAATTGTATTCTCTCCACAGCATAGCTCGAAAAGCAAGGCTTTTCCATCCACTAGCCACCAAGCTATGGTGATATTGAGCTTCTACGTCCAGATATTTCCACATGTGCTATCTTTCGTCGTATAAATGGTAGACTTATATATAAGCCTAATTATCTAAATTCTGTAGAACCTCAGTTATATCCTATCCAACGCGACTGGCACAGTATACTTGAACACCCTGGATAGAAAGCCTAAGATCTAGCTTTGCATCATGCAGGCATTACTGGATATAAGTCCTTCTCGTGACTGTGAAACATGTACCAAAACTAAGATATCTAGATCCAAGGGTTGTGGTTCACTTCGGAACTCAAATGCATTTGTCAAAGCCATACATATGGACTTGGTTGGTGGTCAAAAATCACTCCTTCCATCAGCAATAGATAAATAAGCCACAAGTGCGACATGGATTTTACTAGCAGTTGATGAATATACTTCTTATAATTGGGCATGGCCAGTACATTCAAAAAAACAGTGCCAATACAAATTCGGATTTTCCTGGAAAACATAAAATTCAGTAAGACCCCTAAACGTCTGCACACAGACAGCGGCACAAAACCTTATTCGTTAGCTTGAATTTCATTCAAGGGTCCTAATTTTGCCAGATTTGAATAATTTATTTATGAATGAATTATTCAATCCTTACCCCTGGACTTATTTATATATTCTAAGGTCCTAGGCTGAAGTCCTACACCTATCAAAATCCAGGATCGATGGAGCCGGTAGAGATCGAACTCAAGAATATAGGTTAGTCGTTTGCACCATTATATCACAAGTGTATGATATATGACATAATATGTCCAAAACACTAGAAGAAGAAGAGGAGGAAAATATAAAAGAAATTCTTTGAATAAGCTAAGCTAACCATTTCTCACATTAGCCACCACTCTACACATATCTTCAAATTTCACAGCTGTTTATACGCATCCAGCAGAGGAATATTAAACAGTAAGGTTTCCAAAGCAACCCGTTGCTTCAGTAAACCCTTTCAGGCAATCATGTCAAAGAAGTTTACGAGTAAAACATTCTTAAGTCATTCCTTTTCCCAGTTTTCGTGTTAATGGGTTTCTACTGCGAACAAATTGTGAGGGTAAAGTCTTTTGCCAACAAACACATCCTAAAATAGCGTCTCTATGATAACAGCGACGGTGATATGCAGCAAAAACACCACGACCTGTCCTGGCAGTTGTAAGATGGTGTAACAACCACTGAAGTAAGGATAATTTTGGGGGTTTTCGATGGCGCATTAGGAAGTCAAGGTTTCGATACCGAGCTGGACATGAAGTTTTTTTTCAATATTTGTCGTTGTTGGTGGATAAGTCGACGTAAGTAAGCCAGAGTAGTAAATTCAGGTACTAACTGCAAGGCACCACGAACTATAGCATCTGCTTCCGCGATTCCTATAATACCCTGAAGCTTGTATTTCCTCTACATTCACCCTGTTAAACCCCTGCAACACCAATTGTAAGAAAGCTTAAACAGATATTCGTTGCCACATGCCAACCAGAGAAATAAATTTTTTTTTTTCCATAAACACTGAGGCAATGTCAACAGGTAAAAACCAATGCCAATGGGGGTGGATAATCAATAGGTATGATTGACTCTTCATTACCAAGTTTCACAGTTATCATATGACAACAAGGCATTTTCTTTGACCTATTGACCTATACTAATTACCAGTACAAATAGAGCCAGTTTTATTTGCTTGTAGCTCCTCCTTCGCTATGTATACTAGGTATTGGCTGCGCTATTTTTTCTAGTGCGAAAGGGGTAATCTGACCCAAAAGATTAATATGAAATTCGCCCATTTGATTAATCCGAGTGATTTCACGTTGTCGAGCTCGATATCAACGTATTTTGGAGAGTTGAGCGTCTACATGCAGTTTCATTGCTGAACAAGAAGCTCTCGGGTATTTTCTTGGATTATTAATTCAGCTCTTAATTACAACGAAGACGAAAACAGCAGCTAAAAAAATAGAGCGGAACAACCTATCCGGCTTAACCAAATCAATGGTCAAATTTGTTCTACCCAAGGAAATCAACTGGATGAGAATTGGCTCGGGAGATTCATTAAGGACCAAATACTATTAAATAAATCACCCATTATTATCGGAATAGAAAACTTAAAGAATCTAGCAACAAATTCCACAAATCGTGGAAATAAGATGAGCACAGAGCCAATTAATAGGAAATGACGAAAGTTCCCTTAAAAGATAGAAAAAATCGAATTTTAATAGTTGCGTTCGTGTGCTCTAGGATTCTATTGCAATAGACCAAGATCTAATAAGTACCAATAGAGCAGTATGGTACGAACTAAATTATTCGTTGCCATCCAGAGCAAAGCAAAAAATGCTGATTTTCTATTCAGGGGGAGTGAGTATAGAATGGGACTATAGAAACTTTACAGCTCATTCCAAAATAACTTTCAGCGATAAAAAGAAGAAGGAGGGAAAACAAAGACCACTCATACGGCTGAAATAGAGAGAAAATCAACGATTTATCGACTCTTTTCAAATTTTTGATAAAGCTCGGGCAGGCATGGGTTGTGAGAAATAGAGAGTGAATTCTAAATTTCTCTGGCTACCTCGCTCTTTAAGCGAGACTTTTAAAGACCAACTTTCTTCTATAGACCTAACGAATCCACTGCCTATTTTTTACCGCCCATGCCTGCCAGAGCTTTATCGGAAATTTGAAAAGAGTCGATAAATCGTTGATTTTCTCTCTACTTCAGCCGCATGAGTGGTCTTTGTTTGTGTGATGGGAACAAAGCTTGTTGCGTGAATATCAAATGATTAAACAACTATGCTGAAGGGAATCTAATTGAGAGTACACCTGAGGTTACATACATTACTCTTGTTACTTGGTACATACCGAAATCCTAATGACAGAAGTCATTGAACGTGCTCTATGAGTCAACCTAAACATAATAAATTCTGTCGTAGATATATGAGACTATTGATAGGTTATTGGCAATACTTTGTCATAGTAGATGAAGATCAGCGATGTCAATAGTTTAACGAAGGTGTAACTACCGTGCCGTTCATTTGGTAAATCTGTTATTCGCTTAGGCATTCGTCTAAGCCCAATCTGGCGGTTAAACCGTAACAGTTTGTCTTCCGTTTTTTGCTTTGCTCTGGATAGCAACGAATAATTTAGTTCGTACCATACTGCTCTATTGGTACTTATTAAATCTTGGTCGATTGAAATAGAATCCTGGCGCACACGAACGCAACTATTAAAATTCGATTTTTTTTACTTACTTCAACTTGCCCTTGTTCCATATGGATAGAGGCTGGAACTGTAGGAACTAACACTGAGACCCAGCTGGTGGCAGATTCCAACTTCGTACCGGATAAAAATATTCCATTTCCTGCTTTTTAAATTTCCTCCCGTGCTTCTGAATTGGAAGGGCTCAAGTCAAAACCTGAGTGTACAGGCTTTATTATACCAATGAGTGAAGGTGAGATAAGTAATCTTTTGACAATTACTTCACGGATACCAGCGGGTGACAGATGGCGCCACTCGTGATCTTTGGGAAGACGGAGAAAGAAATTTTTGTCTGAGATGGCTTTCATTGAGGAAGTTGTGTCTTCAGATTTGTCTTTATTAATGGAGCGATGAGATGTTTTACCCAAAGGTGCCACCAGTTCTGTAGCATTAAACTTTACCCTTGCCTATTTCTTGCCTTTGCGTGCTACTGTGGCCCAGGAGTTGTCATCAGATTGGGGATTTTTTGGTAATTCCGCATTTTTGTCTGATCCTCGGCTTGGAACTTGACGAAGAATGATTCGGAGAGTTACGACAGCCACCTTCTTTGTCAAGTTTCTATCAATTTCCTTTCCTTTCACATTTCCACTGTCTTTTTTTGGTCGTGTGTGCACTGGAACACGCGCGGTGGGGAGGGGGAAGAGTCTGCAACTGCAAAGTTAGATATGGCCAACTTTAGGTAGGCCTTAAAGGCTTCAGCTTCATCTTTTTCTATGTCTTCATTGAGATTGGCCAATGTACTATCTATGTTACTGAGAACAGTAGTACAAATCATTAATCGAACATGCCAGGCACATTCACGACGCTGTCGAGTCGCAATTATCTCTGCTAGTTCCTTTGGGAGGAACACGTTCAAATTGTCATTATTTTCGCTGCTATTTTTGGAAATTCTGTCTGGTAATGGACGCTTTGAAGGGGCTGTAGGCTTTAGTATCGGCCTTTCGACTAAAGATTTGCTGAGAAGATGAGAGTTTGACGGCTGTGGGGGTGACGCGTAGGGGGATGGGGAATTGGGGGTAGGTTTGGCTCGATTCCGTCGGACGGTCTTGATATTCTGGAGATATTTCAATCATGTTAATTTTGCAGCGTGATGTTTTGTTGCTATAGTGACTAAGCACGCAACTCTACAAGATACCAAAGCAGTGAAACCTGGTTCCATTTAACGTTTGATATTTGTGCAATTGAATAGGTAAATTGTAAGCGAAGCCTCGTGATTTTATATTCACCGCCTTCAATATTTGGTAGACTTACAGCTGCTATAGGGAGTTAGACGCGGGGATCATTAGCCCACGGGTACTCCATGCTTTGCTTTGCTGATCGTCCCTGCTAGTTTTGATTAGCCGATTTTTTTGTTTTCCATTACGTCATAGTCGCGACGCATCGCGTTAATTAAAATCCCAGGCTTCTTTTGCCAACGCCTCCGTAAATTAACCTACAATATGTCATGAGAAGTTGTGAGAAACAGGGGCTATTTAAGGCTCCAATGAATCTAATATAGTTTGATCTACACTCAACTTGAGATTGACCTGGCGGATTTTATACGGTGTCTTTCACATGTGGATGATTTTGTGAAGCCTGCTAATTTGGTCCAAACAAGCCTGAATTATATCTCCATGAAACTATCATACGACAAATTCTCTCCAAATTTTATTAAAAATCCGATATTTAATTTTCTATCGCCCTGTTATCGCCTGCTATGACGGCTAGACACCTGTCATGCAAGCTTTCTGAGTATTTTGAGCTCATGAGCACTCACAGAATCACGGCAGGATGAGGCTCGTATTCTTAATTTTCCACGTCGGACTAGATTACCCCTTCATTTAAATTCAAGTAATGAAAGGGCCTAGATGCTAGCTAGCTCTAGGTAGCTCGTCTTAAAACTATCAGAAGGCAACTTCATATAGCTCTCAATTTTATCAAGGCCATTTTAGTGAGCGAAGTTTAAGCTCTCGACCTCGAGCTTGTTTGGCTGTCACAGTTTCACGACGAAGTGAATACCCGATTCCGGGAAATTCCTAGTTGAGTTGCGATTTTTGATTGATCCAGACCAACCCCGTGAACTGCTTTAATCTAAGTAAAATAAAAAGATATTTAATGTTTGATAATTATCTTGATATGTGGTCATCCAGAAAGCATATGTCCCTATTGAAACGTTTAGACAAGGATGTAGAAGGTGGTGACTGTCGATTAGTCATGTAATGAGGAGTTGTGAGGATAAATTCCTAGGTTAAGGATATCTATTACGTTCGCCTTAATGAATGCGAAGATATTAATGTGGTTGTTTGTATAGAAGTTGTGGTGTAGAAAAGAATTTGTATGAGGAAAAAAGATGGATCGAAAGTTCAGAATTGCCGCATATTTGGGGCCAATATTTTAAGCGTCAACTAGTAAATAAACTAGTAAGGATAGTATCCCTGAAGCGGGGCTCTGCTCCTCTGTTCATAATCTACCTACGGAACACTGTACTAGGCATCATTGTTTAAAAACTCTTCCCAACCTCTTATTTCATGAGAAACTCCATTAGAAAGTAGTCCCACATTAAAAATTGTTCGTCTGGAGGTCGTTGCCGCCCAATTGAGACCTTTCTTTTCATGAAAAACGGTGATAAGTGTAAAACTTGCATAAGACATAAAGCTAGTAAATACGCTAAAATATGCATTATGCGAAAAAAAAAATAAGATTCGAACTAAAACGTACATTCAGAATGGCAGTTTAGCGCGAAAATAGCCCTGCGTTACCCTGTCTAGCGCGCATTTAATCCTCATCCTTGAGCAGAATCACAGGGTTAAAGTTATATACTATTTTTTCCCATGTTATTCGGGCTCGTGATAGATAAAAGGTGGGCATAACCACCAGTAGGTCAATTGGAAAGAATTCGTATCTGAGATTAAGTCTTAGATTAGGGACTGTATTACTTAAATCACATTGATGATGACTAGTCACATTGATGATGATGATGAGATCAGAGTACTAACCTCTTTTATTAATAGTCTCAAAAGCAATGGATGATCTCAACATTTGTCTTTGTCTTTGATTTCGATCTTGATCTTGATCAGATCTCAGTCTTTTTTAGTCTGAGTCAGTAAGTAGTAGACTGACTTAGGGACTGAGAAGCCGTAGAATTTGACAGTGGAATACTCGGAACCCACTTAACGACTTCCACTATAGGTAGAATATATGGCTAAATCTTTGATAAAACTTTGACTAAGTAAATATGAATTAATCCTTAGGGGTGAGAGAATTAGTTAGTTCCTGAAGAATAAAGAATATTACATTGGATTTTTGTTGCTGGGTCAACAAGGTAATGTTTTGCATCGCTTTACACCGCCTCCAGATGTCTTAGCGAAAATTGAGCTCTCTTGTTTCACTGTAAAGAAATATCTATATATTTTTTGTTTTCACTTAATAAAAGGACTCAAAGACTATTAAAATTAAAATCGAGCTCTAAAGAGTTACACAACCAACTACTTTACGGAAGGGTCGGGTAAAAAATAAAAAAAGAGATTTTAAGTAGCAGAGTTGGGTGATAATGGTTCTAGAAACGCTGGAAACATCCAATTAAAACCACTATAGCATGATGGGATAGAAATCTGCGTTATAATTTCCATCAAAACAATTTTGCAGATTTTTACTCGGTAGTGGGATAACATGAAGTTCTAAGTTCTGTTGGAAGATTGAAAATAGAATGTCAAACGTACCGAGCTCTGAGTTAGATCTCGAGGTTCATTGGTTTTAAATTCTAGAGTGGATTTTAATTACTTTAAAGACTTTGATTTCTAAACTTTTATCCGTTTTAAAAATTATTGAAATTCTTCATTTGTCTCATCACCTAACCATCACATCACCTTTGATCTTTGGCTCCGACTGTTATTTCAAAAGAAAGTGGCATAGTTATTGTGGATGGAATTCCGAAAAATAACAACCATTTTTTAAATGCTATACGAATACCGAATATCTTTTCCATATCCAAAAAACAAAGTAAAAAGTAACTAAGCCTCATGGTTGGGCAAATGAATCTATTACGTTCAGTGGCTGAATCTTTTTTTGGTGGGTTTTCCTCTAGGAATAAAGCTTGAGGTATGATTCAGTTGTTTAAAATTATATGCGTGGCGATTCCCAAAAAACTCTTTGTAAATATAAGTCTATATTCCCTGCAAGATTTATAAAAACCTAATGGCTATGAGGAATTAAATTTATCCAGGATAGAGAAAGCTCTATGCTGGACGAGACCTTAAGGCCCTACAGCATTTTTTGAAGTATGCCAATCAAAATATTTTAGCAGCAAGGCTGTTCTTAAGATCATGCAAAAACTTTGATCATTATTAGAGCTATGGTTTTCATGACTTCTTAATAGCGTGAGCAGAAGTTTCTGGTTTATCATCAAAAGTTTTAAGACTATTATATTCTCGAAAGTAATGTTAATATTAAATAATCAGGCGTCCAATATTCGTTGTCGTTTTCTCATCTCTCTCCCCATTACGAAAGTTAAGTTTTCTTGATACATCAGGAAACACCTAAACTCCGAAATATCATTAACCCCCCAAAATTAGCATTCATCTAGCAATTATCAGGTTTAAATGTACAATCAATTGTTTCGCAGGTTATTATTTAAACGATCGTGGAGCCCTCGGATTCGGTGAAATGTACTGCTCCGATTTAAGTTGCTACTATTTCGAGGATTTGAATTCCTCCGTGTATCTCTTGGCCTTTCAGAGGATCTATTCTCTGCGTCATCAGTGGGAAAAGATCCCGGCATTGGAGCCACGTTATCATCTCGTCCGTGATGCCTGTTATCATCTCGTTCGTGGTGCCTGTTATCATCTCTTTCGTGGTGCCTGTTATCATCTCTTTCGTGATGCCTGTGAGATCTACGCCGATGAGAACTCTCATCAGTTGTACGAGAAGAATGGGTACTATCTTCGTTTCTATTTCTAGGTTCTCTACGTAGAAATAATGTACGTACGGGACCGCGCCTTGATTGTCGATTGACGTTTTGGGAGTCAGCAGAACTATTATGATTTCTTTGGGAAACTGACGTGTTTGAGGAGGATGAACCTTCAGTGATTCCTTTTCGACATATGGGACAGGTATTATGTTCCTTAAGCCAGGCAGTAACACAAGCTTCGTCGAACCAATGTTTACAAGGCAGAATTATTACTTCATCGCCCAGTTTCACCTCGTCCATACAAATGCTACATTCACCCCTTCCTTCATTTCCAAGTAACTTTGTATCTAATTTTATCTTCGGTAATGCTGCAATAGCTTCAGGAGATGCAGGTCCAGGTGCATGTGATTCCGACTGTTCCATTAATGTTGTGAGTATTTCATCTAAGGCTTCTTGTGAATAGACCGCATCACCAAAGCGGGCATTTCTAGGATTTAAAATTGTAGAAAGCAATCCTTGGAAGCCAGACGGCCCTGCCTGAAAGTCAGATGACCCTGACCGAGAGTGAGATGATTCTCTATGGTGGTCATTTTCATTTTCATCGCCAAAACCAAAACCAGCACTTCCATTACTCATCGTCGGGGCTAAAATGCTGCTTATTAACCTAACATTAACTTTAGTACATCTTCTGGTAGCTACTATACATCAAATTTATCTCTGCAGGGCGAAAATACATACGTGACAATATCATCAACCTGAGGTGTCCCTCTAGACTGAGGTTCATTAGCATTTCTTGGTCGTAATGTGTTTCCACCACGTGAAGAACTATTCGTAACTATGATGCGGCCTCCTAAGAAAGTATTTCCAGATCCATTTCCACCAATATGAAATGTTCTAGTGTGAATATTTGGCTCATTAAATAAAGTCTCAGGTCCAGATCTACCAGGTGCACTGTGTCGAAATTGGGGCCCAAGTAAGCCACTGATCATATTTCGGAAATCTGTCAAGACATGTCTTGTCTCATGGCCCGTGACGACGTCTCTTGAATCTGAAATTGCAGAAGATGAACTATGTGGATTAGAAGTTCGAAAGGTGCGAATTATAACTGAAGAGTTTCCTCCTAATCCATCAAGATTTATCTCCTCTGGGTCTGCTGAGTCTGAAGAAGAATATTCTGTCCACGATCTGCTGTAGGCATTCTGGGAAGTTGACAATTCAAGTTCAGATAATCCTCTTGGGTCATCAGCTCCGGGCGTTACCTGTTGCATGATTAACAAATACAGATAATTCGTAAAGTAATCAAATTTTTATCTCACAATCTCAGTAATATTGCCCTCGCAGTATGGACATTCAAGGCCAAATTCATCTTCCCACCACTCTTTTTCACACTGATGACAATAGACTACATCTCGAGGTCCTGTTGCATCTAAGTGTGTAGCTCTCGAACTATGTGAGGAACGATCTGCCATGGCGTTTCGTACCCCGTTGTAGGCAGAGAGAACAGAGGGACCCAGGCTTAGGTATAAATTTGTTTATCGCAGCGCTCTGAAAGCCAGTATGAAATGTAGAAGTGTGAATGTCTGCTTGCGCTGGTATTGGAACCAAACCTGTTAAGTATTGGAAGCGTACGATAGATCTGGGCAATGTTAAGATTAAAACGAGATTGGCGAGTAACCGGTGTAGAATGATGAACTTCTTTCACATCTGGGGGCCCTGGTAATAATAGGAAATATAAGCAGTTAGCAGTAACCCTTCCTTTATTATATTGTTCTTTCGCCTGAAGAGAGTCCTTGCATGAACACCTGGACAAGCTACAAATCTGAAATCACCGTAATGTATGCACTTACATATAATAGTAGTTTAGATTACATTTTATTTTCATTACTCAAAACTTATACTGAATAAACTACATGTCAATAATGAGAAGATAAAATGACTAGTGCTAATTTGGGCAACCTTCGAAGTGGTTCTCTTATCTTCTCATTACCTAAGATGTGCCCAAATTTAGTCTTTGAGACTCCAAATTATCCTTGTCATAGTCACTTGGATGTGATAGCAGAGATGCTAGTACTTAGCCATCACATATACATAATGTTTCTACCACATCATGCTTACCACTCAATAGATGTAATTCCTTAAAAAACTCTAACATTATTACTTGCCTAAACAATACCAGCAAAACCTCGTCATCTGTTTCTTGCTACACCCTTAAATAGTATGCTTCCAATAACTCCAGCCACCACAGCTACCCCGCTTAATATTGCAACACCCATTAAACCCTCTTTCGTAACTTTATCATCAATAAGTCCTCGAAGTTGATCGGCTTGTAAATTTTCTGGTTCTTTCTCTAGTAATAAATCATTGTATTTTCGGGCTTCTGAATAGACTCCAAGCTTGTAGTGTCCAAGCGCTAAATAATATAAACACTCTCTCCGCCGTTCTGGTGATGTCCTAAAAATATCAGAAAGGAGCCGCACACCCTCTTGTTGTTCAGTCCGAAGATTTGACTTAATCAAACCCTAAGACTTGTTAGACTGAGAAGATTCTACCGTTTTAGCTTCGCAAAGAAGAACATATTGCACAAACCCATGCAAAATTGAATTTTGTTTGAACACCAACATACTCGCCTTCCTTCTCGTATTGTGCTCGGAGAACTTGCAACTCAGCAGGCTTGAGTGGGCTTAATTTTTTGATCAGTTTTTCTTCCGTTTAAGTACTTAACGAAAACTTGTTCAGGTGGACTAGATTTTGGTGGTGGCAGTGAAACTGACCTTTCTGCATCAGCGGCATCTAAGTATATACATGTCGTCAGTATGGTTGCCTTGGACTAATTTGCTCAAATTAATTTGGGACATCTCCCATCAGTCGAAACACCAAATATTTCTACTTACGTGGAAGAGAATGACTCATTATGTATCTGAGAATGCGGTAGTTTGTTATCGACGTAGTTTAGAAAAATCTGGTGTCACTCTGGTCAACTTTGTCTAGTTTCGCCAAGCTGAAGTAACTGTGGCGTTTTCATGTGGCTGAAATTCCAGCCATGACGTAAGTCCCGTGCAGTTGCCACAGGCAACCATTCGTAAACCTAATAGAATATTTAATACTTTCCATCGCAATACATAGGTATTCTTCATCAACCCCCTCAGTCCTTAAACACAAGAAATTATGATACTTGATGAAGATCCTGCTTCGGTAAAAAAGTATATTTGAATCATTTACTTTCTTTCTAACAACTCATAGCTTATCCAACATACAGTCGAGAACTTTAATATTCAGCCCGATAAGCTTGCATTGTCGCGTATTAATGAATCCCTTACAACACTTCAGCAAGCTCGAGACCTTCGAATCCGAGAGTGCCGAAGCACATTAAATAGTCTGTCCTTTGTGCACAATGTCGGAAACCTTTATGCTGACATTGGGAAGAGCTATCACGAACTTTAACGACACTTAATACTCAATATTCTGAGACTATATCCTCTCATCCCGCTGCTGCGCATGCCTCAAAAATTGCTGCCCTTGATACGGAAAAGTTTCGGGTTGCAAAGGCTGCTAATGATATCGAAATGGAGTGTGAGCGTCTTTCCTCCCAACTGACGGATTTACAATCGCGCCTTCATGATCTGGACCTCCAAGGTCCAGATGGGGGAGAAAGTGTACGAAAAGGATTGGTTTATGATGAAATCACATTGAAATTAAAAGTTTATCGGGGACTTGGTATAGAAATTACAAAAGACACAGAGAGTAGTCCGTTCAAAGCAATCATTCGAAATGAGAGTAAAGGTGATGTAATTATCTTAAATTTAGATAATAAGTTCTCTAGATTCTTTTATTCAAATCTAATCTGGCAGAATTTATAAAAGACTACTTATTAATCATGGTTGCGATAAACTTTCGAGTTGGAAAGAATCCATCTAAACTTGTAAAGATTGCGGCATTCGGATTCCCTTAGATTCAATATAGCCAAATTTACGAGATTATGAGATAATTTAATTATAGTTACGATTAAGAGAATCAGGATATAACTAAATTAGAAACCCTCATTTTAAGATATTACTTCATGTTAAAGGCAGAAATGCTATCGTAACTGAATCCGTATATTCAAGCACAGTTTTCGTAGAACCTGGAAAATTGTCTGAGAATAAATAGTCACTTATTTGATAAAGTCTTTCGCAGTGTCTTCATTTTCTGCTACTGCCGTAGTTGTGGAACGTCATTTGATGACAAAGACAACATCCGTTGTCGCCCATGGTTGCTCGGTAATTGCAAGCGCGAATTAATACACAAGATACCTTGCTCATCCGGTTTTTCTGAAAGTTGCCATCCACCTAAGCCTTCGTAATCCCTCGAAGCATCAAGTCCAAGATTAAGACTGAGATTGCTAGATGGAGTTGCACATTTGGCCGAAGGAGAGCTGACCTGCCTTCTTTGATTGGATGTAGGATTGAATGAGACTTTCAATTGGAGTTTGGGGCGGGTTACTATTGATTTTGGATGAGGCCTTGATAGGCAGTAGGGCATAAACCTTAAGGCAAGATCAACACCAAGTGCGAATGTGCGCAGGAAAAGAGTGAGAAGCGCGAGACTTGTCGTTATAATGGCTATTATTAAAGCCGGAATAGCTGTAAGTACAATAAATGGTGTGAGGATAGTATAACGATAAATTTGACTGAGAAGTGCCATTAATCCAATGCTTAGCAGGTATTGAATCTGTCCAATTGAAGAAGTAGCAATATTTGGTAGAACATAACGTCGACAGTAAAACTAGAACTGAGAGTCAAGGACAGGAGTAATGAATTATTGACCGGTAGGACATATATGAAGTTTCTTAGTAAAGCTGCTGAATGTGAGTAACAGATAGATCTTAATCGAAGAATAGGGCTACTACTTAAGCATATTTCCTCTCGTACTTATAAAACTCTTCTCACATACTTCGGATTATTCAAGAACGGATATTTGCACCCTCTCACCAATCAGGGAAGTCAAAGAGTTGGATCTACCCAAGTAGCCATCAAAAGACCAACGAACACTAGCATCTTGCATTCGATAGATTATATTTTTAGGTATACGAAAAATCACTGTACGACAATTGACAAAATGTAAATGTTAGCAGAATCGGCTTACTCCCAAGAGGCACTGAAGCATTTTAGCGTGAAATATCCCTGCTATAGCCAATTATCCCCATCTAAGCCTAGTTAATACCCACTATTATGCCTTCATTCAACCCGAACCGACATGGGTTATTTAGAAGTATTAATGACACTGACAGTACTAGCACAGATTTGCACTGATTTTTGGCTAGGAGGATCCTCATTTGACTTGTCTCAATCTCTGTATATACCCTGCCTCATATGTTTACTAGGAGTTTTTAATAGGGGAAATGTTATTTGCCCACCACAAGAAAATTAAATGCCCTCCCCCCCACTTTGCACAATTCTGGGACACCTGGATCTTTAATTGGTTTTTAAAATTTTCGGACCAATCAACACTCTACAATCCTTACTATTTGTCTACTTCTACTACTAATCTCTACTAACTACCTTCATAAAATCCATTCACA